>OU427011.1:3519828-3532328 GCA_911387935.1 Dolichovespula saxonica
TTATTTTATTATTATTATTTTTTTTTTTATTAAGTCGTTGGCGACAGGCGAATATTAGAATTTTCGAAACACGTTACGGAAGTTTTTTATTATAATTATCGATATCATTATCGTTAGAATAACGTTAATTCATTTGCAATTATACTCTACATTATGAAAATTCTCATATTTTGTATTCTTCTTCGAATTTCGAGTTCGATTTGATCGCTATAAAATTTTCATTGATGTTTCGATTCGTCGTGTATGTATTTTTTTTTATATTATACGTTTTTTTTATATTATACGTATATTTTTATTTTATTTTATACTACAAATTAATATATTAATACAATAAAGTACTCCTATTAAATTTGGTATGTATTTAATATACTGTAATAATTTAATTACGTGTATTAATAAAGTACTCTAAATTAGTATAATATAATTATATCATACAACTTTCTCGGATATTAAATTATTTTTTTTTATAGGAACGAAGTAAAAGAAGGAAAAAAAAAAACAGAAAAAAAATTAGACAATAGAGAATTAATCGAAAATTGTTTCTCAAAATATTATCTAATCTCACAGTATCATCGTTAAGTTATAAAATACTGAACAAATAAAATAATACAAATTAATTTATCGAATCGACACAATTAAACACGATAATGACGAGTTAAATATTTTTTGTTTGTTTTTGTCCTCTTATTCGTTTTTTTTTTATTTTTTCTTTTTCTTTTTTTTTTTCTTTGTAAAAGAAAAAACCTCCCCTCGTCAAATTGACAATGATGGTTAAAACGGACGAGGAGAAAACATTTTTCTTGCTACTTTAAAAAAAATCGTTTATATTTGTTCGAAAACTCGTTTCGCAATGGAGGGAAACGAGATGATTCCCCATGAAAATCTAAACCGTTTCTACGGGCCATTTTCAACAAAAAGAAAACTACTTCTCTCCTTTCGTGAGAATCATTGTCTTCGATTAGGATCCAATCTTCGTAGATTCTAAGTGAAAAGCGAAGGGATTTAGTCCACCCTCTTCTCTCTCCCTCACCACTTCCCTCCCTCCCCCCTCTCTTTCTTACTTTCAGCAGTTTCTTTCGACTCTTCGTATCTCTCTTTTTCTTTCTTTCATTGAATATGTACAAACGTATATGTATATGTATATGCATACTAGTTTTCTTCTCTCTCTCTCTCTCTCTCTCCTCCCCTCTTCATTCTCTTCGTCCATCAACTCACATCATTTTCTTCTAAACGTAGTAATCTGATTTTGAAAAAGTTTTTTCTCTCTTTCTCTCTTTTTGTCATATTTATTATACGCGCGCGCGTGTGTGTGTGTGTGTGTTTCTCTCTCATTTACTTTTCCCCTTCGTTGTTTCGTTCTTAACTATTCAACTTTCTCTCGATTGCTGTTTTAACTCATTCACCCTCTTTCTTCTATTCGTTCTTAAAATAGAGGGGTTGAAAGTCGAAAGTCCTCGAAAACTTTTCCTTCTTCGATGTTATATACATTTTCAAGGCTACTTTTATCTCTCTTACTTCTCCCTTTCTCTCTCTCTCTCTCTCTCTCTTATTCCCTCTCCCTTTCTCTGTCTCTTTCTCTTTACTCTCTAATTCTTGTTGTAGAGTATTGTTACTGTTATTGTTATCGTTATTATTATTGTTATTGTTATTGTTATTGTTATTACTCAGCAATATATCTATACCAGTTGTTCAACGTATGATTCATCTGAGGGATATCACGAGAAATTATTCTCTCCTTCCTTTTCTTTTTTATTCTTCTTAATTTCATTTTTTATTTTTCGTTGATTATTCTCCTCCTCCTTCTTCTTCTTCTTCTTCTTATTGTTTTTATTTCTTTTTTCTTAAATTTAATTATGGGATATCCGTAATGGGATTGATATCAAAGTCCATCAAAGTTCATTCGTTCGAATTAATCGGTTTATCAATTTTTTTCTTTTTTTTCTTTTTCCTTTTCGTTCCTTTTTTTTTTCTTTCGAACATTTTAAAATATCAACATCACGTAACGTATATTTATAAGGGATCAGAATTTTATGCGTGGGATTCGTGAAATAATTCGAAGTATATGTGTGCGAGCGTGTGTGTATGCGCGCGCGCGCGTGTGTGTGCGTGTTATATACGCAACGATCCAGCAGCAATCGTTAATAAGACTCTCAATTCGTGAGATAATAATCGCCAATGAAAATTTCGTATTTCATATTCGATGAAACATAGAACACACAGGGAACGACGATTGGTAATAATCGGCTATGGTCAGCGTTTTAATCTTTAAATCTTATTAACGTTTAAATATGGATTGCCGCGAGGTTAATTAGCGTAGTAAATATATCGCGAAATTGAAAACGAGTCCTGCTAAAATTTTCCTAATTAATCGACGTCGCTTATTATCGTCTCTCTCTCTCTCTCTCTCTCTCTCTCTCTCTCGCCTATCTATCTATCTATCTATCTATATATATATATATATATATATATATATATATATATATATATATATATATATATATATATATATTCATATATATATTCCGCCCCTTATCATGTCCCGTTCACTTTTCGGTGATAATGTCGTTAAACTTTTTTGAACTATTATAAATTGTATTCCGTAATACGTATCCGATGAGTTTTAACATATATAACGTTTTACGAGCGAAAATAAAGAGATTAAAAGAATGAACAAAGAGAAAAAAAGAAAATAAAAAAGAAATAAAAAGGGGAAGAAAAATTACGTTCTTCGGTTTGAAAAAGATTCTTATTATTTCTTTTTTTTTCTATGTTGGTTCCCTTTTTCTTCTCTTTTCTTTTCTTTACTCTCTTCTTTTTTTTTCTACGTAGGCACACAGAACGTGATTTAAAATTTTTGTTTCGTTAATTCGATAGATCCTTCTCGTACGTCATATCCAAAGTAATTTTCATATTATTTTTTATAAACAAATAATAAATCAATTATATGTAACAAATGAAAATTATTTTCTTCAGACTTGCGAGCATTTATTTAACGTTTATGTTTTACTGTTTTTATCTAGATGAGGTTATATATATATATATATATATATATAGCATTGTATTGACAATTGCATCCTAAAAAATTTGGGACTCCCTATATGTCGTCGTATTTCTGAATTTAAATATAAAGTATTTTTGAGAATACGAAATATTTTTATATATTTCTTTCCGTTACATAAAAATATATGCTTTTTCTTTTGTTCTATTTTTATTTATTTATTTTTTTGAGTATGTAACATATTTTTGAGATCAATACTTGCATAACACACACACACACACACAAAATATCTTATGAAAATTGTACTGTTAAAATCTGGGACACACTATATATTTCATATCTAATAAATCGCCTCTATGTATCGTATCTAATAAAAATGAAATAAAATATAAAAGATAAACATTTCTTGTTTCACAAAAAATATGTATTTTATACGTCAACGTTTTTATAACATTTGTTGTTTTTTTTTTATTTTCTCACACAAAAACACACACGTCATTATGTTTTGAAAATTCTTATGATATTAATTTGAGACACCCTGTATATCGTCCTATCTAATCTCATTGGTATAATCCCGGCGCTACTGTTCACTTGATAAGCAATAGTTTTTAGCTGTTAATTGCTCGAACGCGTTATAAAAAAAAAAAAAAAAGAAAAGAAAAGGAAAGAAAAAAGAAAAAACGAAAAAAGCGGAAAAAGAAAAGAATAAATTTTTTCTTTGTTTGGTTTTTTTTATCCGACATTAAATCGTTCGAACAATACATTCATTCCTCGTAAATCGATCAATGATAGAAAGCCATTGTATATAATAGTTGTGTACGTATGTATGTATGTATAATGTAAATACATACATATATATATATATATATATATATATATATATATATATATATATATATATATATATGCATGTATGTATCTATGTATACGACAGAACCTTGGCATCTATTCGTATCATAGATACTCATTAATCGCATCGACGGAATTTATAATAGTGTTGACATCTTTCGATCGAATCTAAAATGACGAAATCGACTTACCAATACATGTACACGTATGCATAATACATGCACACATACACGCATATATATATACATATATATTGTGATCAGTGATTGTTAAATGTAATGTAAAAAAAAATATACGCGCGTAATATACATTTGCAAAAATATTTAGAATTATTTTAATGAATGAACGATTTTTCTTTTTTTTTTAATTTCTTACGAAGATTTTTATTAATTAAAAGCAACTACACACGCACACACAAAAATATTTAGAAAGTATATTTTTCAATATAAAGAAACAATTTGTTGTCATTGTCGATCCAGGTTATTATTATTATTATTATTATTATTATTATTATTATTATTATTATCAATATTATTATTAAAAAATAAATAAATAAAAAATAAAAGAAAATGAGAGAAATAAAAATGAAAAATATTTCAGATTTTCTCTTTTAAATAGAAAAAAGAAAAAAAGACAACAAAATTCGTTATTAATTATTAACACAGATCGTTACATGCAATGAAATTATTAAAAAAAGAATAAAAATTAAAAAAAAAGAAAAGAAAATAGGTAATAAATATTTGAGAATGTTTTCTTTTTCTTTTCACTCGTATAAAAAGAATCGATCATAATTTTTGATGAGGATTGTTATTTATTGGATGGGGGGTGGGGGTGGCAGAGAAAAGTGGCGGTATAGATCGAAGTCATTCGACCTTTTCGTTTGTGATGTATACATACGTTCGAGATACCTGGTAGGAATAATCGATCGAAATCGAGGTCACGTGCCAATGGGTCGTCTCTTTTTGCCGTTACCTTGAAAATTGTGTAATACCATTTGCAATCCTTTCTAGAGTCACGCATTTATTCTCCCAGTGATACATATTCTAAAGGACACGAATATAATCGGACACAGTTGATTTACTTTATCGATATCATCTGTTAATGTCATTGCGATAGATCGATTTTGACAGCACCTATAAAAACTTACGAAGATAAAAAGAAACTCGGTATTATTATTATTATTATTGTTATTGTTGTTGTTATTATTATTATTATTTACTGTAATTAGGATGAGTTAATGTATATATGTAGGTATAATGGATACAAGTATTTTCATATATTTTCATATATTTTTAATGTTTTTGTAATGATAATAATACTGCAATATATTATTCAATAGATATATATACACATATATACATATATACATATATATATATGGGAAATGTTTTCTTGAATATTACTAGGCCATTGTATCGAACTTAAGTGAAAAATAACTTACGTGAGAACATATGCACGTGAATCGTTCGGTACCATTTGCAAAGGGGTCAAGCGAGTTTTGTATACGTGCGACGAATAATCCGTAGGTACGGAGGATCGAATTGAATGTGAATGCGTTTTTATTGCTAGTAAAACAGGAGTAAATCTTTACGGTAACGAGCTGAATCTCCTTAACACAGATACTTTATGCATTATACTTGATTGTCGTGATATTGATAGAATATTCTCTTCCTTCTACTACTATATACACAAATACATACATACATATATAGTATATATATATATATATGTGTGTGTGTGTGTGTGTGTGTGTGTGTGTGTGTGTAGGACGATCTAACAATGAAAAGAGTACATAATATGCTTCTTGAGATTTATTCCAAACTACATCGATAATATGCAAAATGTAGAAAGGGAAAAAATTAAAAGTAAAAAATGAACGTGGAATATGCAAAACGTAGAAAAGATAAGGGAAGAAATAAAAAAGGAAAAAATAAAAGTGGTAAAAAGATATTCAAACTGACTCATCTATCGAAAGGAGAATAAATTGTGTGTGCTTGTGTGTGTATATATTTGTATATATATATGTATGTATGTATAATGCACTGGTGAATTTCAATTGGTGAATTTAAATGAATTTCAATGATAATTTATGTGTTCTATCGATTTTAATTAAAAAGACAAAAAAACATTGTTTTTTAATTATGAATTTGTGAAGACGTAAATTATTCTTAATTCATATATATATATATGTATGTATTTTTGTATAGTATACGTTTATTTCTCTTAAAAAAAAAAAAAAAAAAATGCGAAATAAAAATTATTTATACGCTATAATTTATTTAACCATTTAATAAACATTTATCATGAAGGTTATATTTAATCGATATAATATAATACGAGTTCATTATATTATTATTAATACTTACATAAATATTTTGAGTTCCATATATAAAATAATATCTTTTATATATAGTTATAGTTTATTACAGAAAGTAATATGAATTTATCATATAATAATTAATGCTTATATATTATTATGTATAAATGTATAATATAAAGAGAATCAATCATCTTCACAACATATATTATCTGTATATAAATATATGATAAAGACATATACATACATTATATATATATATTTTTTTTTCATATTCATATTAATTAAATTACTAATAGATGATTAACGTCACAATCAGTCATCATAATAATACAAATAATAACAATATTAAGAATAACTATAATTTATAAATAAATAAAGAAAACAAAACAGAATTATATAATTCAAAAGCAAATACAAAAGAAAAGAAAATAACATATAATCGAGAATTTTGACATTCGAAATACTTGGACGTTTAAAAATAAAAAAGGAAATGAAATCTATGACATATTGATCACTATAGTATACAATAAAACGCACACATACATGCGTATGTATACACACAGTTGCCAATAATTCCGATGTCGTTGATATTCATTGTCGAACGTACCAACGTATAATAAAATCGACGAGAGAAAGCGAGATTATATAGTGCGATCAAACGTGCAAGCACGTTACGAAAGAATTAGTATCGTTTATCTGACATTCACACCATGATTGATGTCCACAATTTCCGTTTTCAGTCGAGCGACGAAGGCGTTTTAACATCAACGACAGGATCAAGGAGCTTGGCACCCTCCTGCCTAAGACCAATGACCCGTAAGTATTATTTATTTTTTTTTTTTATGTTGCAACTCAATTTTGTCATTTTTCTTTCTCCTCTTTTTTCCTTTCTTCCTCTCTTTCCACCGCCCCTTTTTCGGTTTTATTTGTCTATTTATTTCGTTTCTTAATTTCATTGGATTTCGATTAATACAAGGTAAATATAAATGTAATGAAATTGCAGATATACGTGTATGCATATATGTATATATAATATTTCTTTTTTTTTTAATAGATAGATTTTTTAATTTAGAATTTTCTTTTTTTTTTGAAGGTATTTTTTTAATATATTTTACTTCATTCATATTTATATATTTCTTTGTTTTACATTCGTAAAATATTTACGTAGATTTATCTATACATAGATATATATTTTTTCTTTTCTTTTCTTTTTTTTTTAATTTTCTTTAGATATTTTTCGTATTGTTTTAAATTATATCATATATATATATATATATATATATATATATATATTTTTATTTATTTCATTATTTAATTTTCATACGATTTATATGCATATACATATATATATTTTTTGAAACATGTGGATTGTTTAGTTTCGAATTTTTTTAACGATATTTTTTTTATATATGCGATATATGTATATATATTGTATATACATCTTATTTCATTCGAATTTATATTGTCCTTTTATATTTATACTTTATATATTATAATAAATACAATACGGATATTAATTAAAAGATTATATACACGTATATATTCAATTATTTGCTCAATTATTCGATTTTATTTTACATTCACGTATTTCCTTTTTTTCTCTCTCTCTCTCTCTCTCATTTCTTTCTCTTTCATTGATCATCTTTTCACGGTTCCTCGTGTGCCCTTTTTCTTTCACTGTACGTACGTGCAGGATGCAGTTACCTTTTCGCGAGTCCTCACGGGTCATTATTTCCTGTTCGTGACCTTTTACTGCGAGTTAGTCCAGGTCAGGTGCTCCAGACGAGAGGCTTTCACCGGAAGTTCATTCTTTCTTCTTTTTATTTCCTTCTCTCTTTTTTCCCTTTTTTCCCCTTTTGCTACCTTTCCACTAGGAGTACTTCGTGATACTCTTTTCCCTTCTTCATTCTTTCTAGCTTGTTTCACTCTGATCCTTCCTATTCTCTATCCTTTTTCTCTTTCTCTTTATCTTTCGTGCGTGTGTGTACGTGTGTGTGTGTGTGTGTGTGTGTGTGTGTGTGTGTGTGTACACTTGAATGCGTGTATGTGTATATATGTGTGCGCGTGCGGGAGAGAGAGAGAGTGTGGTTGTGAGAGAGAGAGAGAGTGAAAGAGAGAGAAGGAGAGATACACATATTCCATCATGATGGTTATTCTTTCTCAAATGGATGGTAAAAAATGTAAAACGAAAAAGGGCTTGACGATGCACTATGTAGGACGTGGGTTCTTTGAGAGAACATATTCCAATTTATTTCATTTTTGACTTACATTTTATACTTCTATCTCTCCATTATAAATTGTAACGTAATAATGAGAATTATAATGACACGAGTGTATTATAATAATTGTGTTTATCCCAATACACATTTTGTCGCTTAAAATATCCAAGTTCCCTCTTTTTTTTTTTTTTTGAGAGAGAGAGAGAGAGAGAGAGAGATCTTTTCGAGAGAAATTTATTTCGAATATAATATTCGATTTATACATTATACTCTTTATTATGATTTATGACGTTATAAATGGAAATCATTATAATTGCATTTATGTGTATTTCGTTGAGAGGAAATGAAAGTGTTTCATCGAGAAAAATGTTGGAATTCTCTTTTCGTCGAGAGAATTTTTTAACAAATTTAGTTTTCCACTTGTATCATACGTGTGTATTATAATTTATGGTACAATAACAATCAATGTGATTACACGAATGTAATTGATTCGATTCATGTCGCGGAATGTGATTTCTTTTTTGTTTTGTTTTTGAGGAGAGAATTTATTATTCCAAATTTATTTTTCAATTTACATCGTGTCTACATTATGATGTTATTATATAATAATGATTCGTTATAATCGCGTACATATAATTGTGTAGAATGTCAATTTTCAGAAAGAATTCATTTAAAATTTATTTTTGATTTACATCATACACATACACATACACACACAAATTTATTGTTAAAAATTTAAATTATATTTATCAATATAATTTATAGTACGATAATGATCTATGTATTTAAATTCTTATTAAAAGTATTTCGTATTCCATTATGAGATCGCAGTATCGATCAAATTCTTTAAAATCTCAACGATAACAATAACAATAATAAAAGAAAAAAAAAAAAAGATGAAAAGACATTAAATCCCTTCGTACGAAAATTAGATAACACAAATTGATCGTTTGAATATAAATCAATTCGCGAAGGCAACGAAGCGCGAGGAGTAAAAAATTTATATTTAGAAACTCGTTAATCACGTTTAACACTTTTTGTTTTGTTTTTCGTTTCTTTCTTCGAACGATGATAACAGTGATATAAAAGATCGTTCGCGTTGCTCCCCCCAACCAACCAACCAACCACTCACCCATCCACCCCCGTTTATCCATCTTTTGATCTTAACGTTTTAATCACGGTTAAAATCGAGATTATCATAATTCTTTTTTTCTTCATCCGTAATAAAATTTAGCATAAGGACAAAAAAAAAAAATAAAGCGCGATATAATCGTCGTATGTGCGCGCGTACGTATGTATATGCGTGTGTATGTGTGTATGATACGTACGTACGTACGTATATATACACGGCTGACCTGTTTCAGACGCGATTTAAGATTTCTTTTCCTCGCGACGATCGACGTACTAACGAGCGAGCATTGCATGCAATAGCCAACGTCTGGCAGCTACCCTTCATTTATCAATCCGACCTTCGGCCATCCATTTGTCATTGTCAGGATCGGGATAACTTAAAAACTATCCTCGCTTTTCTCTCCCTCCATTTTCTTTTCTTTTCTTTTTTTTTAATCTTTTTATTTTTTGCTCGCTCGCTTGTTTGTTCGTTTGTTTGTTTCTTTTCTCTCCCTCCCCTCTCTTTTATTTTTTCTTATTTCTTTGTTTTTATTTTTCCCTTTAAAGGCCACCACCCATCCATCCCACCCCCCATCGGGTCTAACATTGTTTTACCCAACGTTCATTCATAGAACGAGTCTCTATTATTATTTAAAATTATGATTTTTTGAATGTTTTAATCTCTTTGAATTACTGGTCTTGAAAGCAGATTTGAAATTTCGATTTTTTAAAAATCTTTTGTCAAGTATTTCTATTTGGAAATCCTTCGTTTTAAGTTCTTCGTAATTCTTTCTTTTTTCTTGGCTTTAGTGTATTTTATTCTTCTTTCGTGTAAGTCACAAGATTGTGTACGTTTGTAGTAGTACCATGTTTATATAAATAATATATATATATATATTTTTTTATACTATACTACGTATGTTTATTTTTTTTATACCACATCACGTTGTACTTTATATACTACGTTTGTAAAAATTATATATATATATATATATATATATATATATATATATATATATATAGTGTAAATATTAAATTTATACTATGAGAAGTATATCTATTCTAATATAAATATTATATAATCGCTTTATACGTACATTTGTAAGCAAATACATAAAATAAATGGAACGTCTTTAAAATTGATATTATCGAGAAAAAAGTGATATTGTTACAAAAGAAAAAGAGAGAGAGAAAGAGAGAGAGAGAGAAAGAGAGAGAAAGAGAGAGAGAGAGAGAGAGAGAGAGAGAGAGAGAAAGAGAAAGAGAAAGAACAAAATCATACATACATACATACATACATATATACAAATATATAAAATAATACTTCATACAAACAATAACTTCGAATAGGCTTTTTAAAGTTACTCCGAAAAAAAAAGAAAATAGAAACAAAACGAAACGAAACAAAAACCTAAAAAACTAACAAATAAAACGCGAACGTTTTGTGAAAATTGTACTTTTATTTTCTTTCTTCTTTTTTTATTATTTTTTTCATTCTTTTTCTTTTTTTATTTTTTTTTTTTCATTCTCCGTTACGTTCTCCCTCGAAATAAATGAATGGGATTAGGGTACAATGTGAAAGAGCCGATAATACTTCGGATAGTACGAGAGTTGCCCTCTCGAAAATGAATGACTATGAAATCAAAGCGATTTTCATTCTCCTTCGATCGCGAGTTTTTCAACAACGTAGAGAAGACGAGTAGAGCTTACGATCGATTGGTTAAAGTGCCTATTAACGATCGCTTTGCTTTCATTGTTATCGTCATCATAGTTAAAACACGCACAGGACGGACAGAAACAGACACACAGAAATAGACACACATACACGTATATATACAATCTACAACACGTAAACGAATATATATATATATGTATATGTACAGGGTGCTTCGTTTTAATCGATTATCGCCGAAATATCCTACGATCCAATTAATTTATATTACAAAAGAATCGTTTCGTTTTACGGACGAATGTTTCGACAAAAAAAAATGTTTCGATTTTTATAAACAAACGTTCGTTAGATTTCGAGGGCTGAGTAGGGGGAGGGATGAGAGGAAGAAACGGGGGCAGAGGGTCAATGGAACACGCGTCGTAGCTCTTTCATAGAGAGAACAACTTTTTCTCGAGGTATGAAAGGTCATGACCATTTTTTCTCTTTTTTTTTTTTTTATACAGGATAATCATTATTTTACGTCGAACAAAAGTCGTCGAGGGAATATCGATACGAATTCGATCGGAGCAGCCGCGCTACCACTACATGCACTCTCATCGATAATTACTCGCACTATGATGCGCCTTGGAGTTCAACGAACTTTGCAATCGCATAACTAAGCGAACATATATTTCGTGTAACACGGATTGTCCTCGTTAATCGACGAATCGGTTGATCGATTTTTATTTTTTATTTTTTCTTTCTTCTTTCTTTCTTCTTTATCCATTTATTTAGTTGTTCGTTCGTTCATTGATTTTTGTTGGTACATTTTTGAGATTATAATCGTTCAAAGGTCAATGACTGTAGGCAGTCGTATAGAACAACATCGGGGATGCATTGCGATTTACGCGGTTCGTTGAACTTCATGGGGGTCATAACGAGATTGAAATGTTTATTAAAAGGTACGGTTTAGGTGATCGTTCGATTCGCATTGACTGTATCTAGAAATTTTGTTTTAGATGTGAATAATCGACGTTCATTTGAAACAAATTGTTATAGCTTACATGTAAAGCGTTCTTTACTAATATAACTGCGGTGCCTATCACATTTCTCTCTCTCTCTCTCTCTCTCTCTTTCTTTCTTTTTATCAAAACGTAACAATTTTTATTTTGAAATATTTGTATGTAAAATCAATAAGATCGGAGATATCTGTCGATAACGTTTAATTAAAGTGAAACATCCTTTATATACATATGGATATATATATGTATATATATATATATATATATATATATATATATATATATATATATATATATATAGTAGTACAGCATATCAAGCACATATGTACAT
>OU427011.1:3537328-3559828 GCA_911387935.1 Dolichovespula saxonica
TAGGATATTTCGGTGACAATCGATTAAAACTCGACGCCCTGTTTTTACGGTATGTTGTTAATATTTATTCCTATTTTTTCTTGTCTTTTTTTCTTTCCTTTTTTTTTCTTTTCGTTTTCATCTGTTTCCCTCTCTCCCTCTCTCTCTCTCTCTCTCTCTCTCTCTCTCTTTCTCGCTCTCTCGTGTCTTTTGGAAGGAAGAAAGTTGAAACTGGTTTTTTTTTTATTTTCTTTTTCTTTGTAATGAAACTACCGAAGTAGAGAAGAAATGGTAATTTAAATGCGATACGAGTGAAATGGACTCGGAAGGTTTTACATTACCGGGGCCATTCAATATCTTTCTTTCTTTATAAAAGAAGAAGCCATGTGTATAATGGAAACATTAATATGAGGGAAAATTTTCACGACCCTTTGTATTCGTGCTTGCGTGCGTACGTGCGTGCGTGTGATTTTTCTTTTCGTACTCTTTTTGGTTCCATATTTAAGAAAATAAAAGAACGAACAAAAAAAAAATTAAAAATAAAAATAAAAATAGAAATAAAAATTATAAACGAAAGAACACAAAACAAAGAAGACGAGAAACTTAAGACGCGCATTAAGTCAATATTGAAAATATCGTATCGATTATGTCATTTGAAATATTTTTCTACGATTTTTACGATTTTCTCATTATTGTTTGTCTCACATTTTAACTCTGTGTATGTGTGTGAGAGAGGGAGAAAGAAAATGTGGACGTGTATGTCAAAAAAATTAAGCATCGTGTGTTTATGTTGTAACGGATAATACTATTTATCGTAACTTTCGCTTCACTAATGGATAAACGTACGTTACGTAGAATCTGGTCTTGTAATATCGCGTTGGTAACCACACGTTTCAGTCGTTTTCAAAGTTTAACTGTTCGAAGAGAAAAGTCCTTTGTACGGGAAACCATCGTGTTTTGTAAAGTAGAGAGAAAAAGAGATAGTTAGATAGAGAGAGAGAAAGAGAGAGAGAGAGAGAGAGAGAGAGAGAGAGAGAGAGAGAGAGAGCGCATGAAAGGGTTTCTGAACTCAGGAAACTTTGGAATTTCGTGATACGAACGAATTCGAGAAACTGATGAATACACGAGTAAGTAAATGCGGTATTTAAACTTTACTTCCTTCCTTCCTTCCTTCCTTCCATCCTTCCTTTATTGTTTTTTTTTTCCTTTTATTCGCGTTTACGATCGCCGATCGTTTGATTACACTTCGTGATATCGAAGTTCGATACTTTGCGATAAGAGAATGTTAGGATGCTAGGATGTTAGAATGTTAATGAAAGTGAGATAATGGATTTTCAAATTGAATCGTCGACACGTTATTTTATGTTGTATATTTTTTTTTCTTATCGGTGTATGTGTGTGTGTGTATTTTTTTTTATTAATCGTACAATGTAACGTGAAATTTCGAATGTTGTAAAATCTCAATTTAGGTTTATAATAGATGTATGTATCTATATATATTTAATTTCGATGTATGAAGCATACGTCTATAGTACGGTATCTATTTAATTGAGAAAATGGTTATTAAAAGTATAAATAGTAATATCATGAATGGACGAGGGAAAGAGGGAGGTGGAGGTGGGAAAGTGAGAAATATGAATGTATGAATGAAGAGATTTTTAACTACATAATAATACGTATGTATGTGAGTGTATATATATATATATATATATATATAATGTATTTATTTATTTATATTAATATGGAATAATAAATATGAAATAATAAACATGCTAATTCCGAAAAATATAGTATGCATATGGATATATAATGTATTTCTATGCATAAGTGTTATCTTATTATTATATTGATATATATATATATATATATATATATATATATATATATATATATATATAAATTAAATATTAACATAAGTGATAACAACTTTTAATAGTAAGTGATAATATAATGAATATGAAATATGTGATTTGAATATGGTATAATGAATATGGAATATAAAGTATGTGATGATAGCATAAATATAAGTATGAATATAAAATAATTAAAAAATATATATATACACACGCACACATACACACGTTGTTATATGCCATTAAATTGTTATTATCTTATACTTATACATAATACTAAAAATTGTTATCATATATATTATTTAATATATATATATATATATATATATATATATATATATATATATATATATATATATATATATATATTATATTAATTTATATATGCATACATTATATTATTTTGCATATTATTTTGTAATTAACATTTCTAATCACTTAAATTATTATATTTTATATAGAAAGTCATATTTTATTATTTCATATTATTATATTATTATATTTATATTATATATTTTACACATACATCTATCATACGTATAATACATTATATATATATATATATATATATATATATATATATATATATATATATATATATATGTGTGTATATAATTACATATCGTCTTTATATGTGTTAAATTGTTATGCCTAAAGATTTAGATCGAGTTAAATGTATTTGATTTCTAGGTTGACGTCGAAGCAAAACGGGAGGGATTATCATTTTTTAGAGGATTTGATATGAGAGATACATGCTATACATATATATATATATATATATATATATATATATATATATATATATATATATATATACATATATATATTTATATATACACACACACACACACACACATATATATACGTTGGCGACCGACGTGATGATGAATGTTGACTCATAATAGGCTCTTCTCCTGTCGACTCTCACGGGAGGGTAGGCAGATTTCAGGCGACAAATCGATAGGAAGATGCTATCGTAAATCAACGTCCTTTCGCCTATCATTCGTTCTATCCTTCATAATAAAAAAATGAAAACAAAAACAAAATATAAAAAAAGAACAGCGAATGCACGATGAGATACCGATCGAATAAAACGTTCGCTTCGAATTCGTTGAATTTTTTTTTAAATTCATTTCTTTCTGTTTCTTTTTCCTTCTTCTTTTTAACAAAAATTATTTCTACACAAAATGGCGCCAGAGATAAAATTCACATCCTCTCTCTCTCTCTCTCTCTCTCTCTCTCTCTTTCTCTCTTTATATATACATTTTAATTTTATGATCAATGTATTATAATAATTATTATTATTGATTTTTTCTCACATTTAATTTTGCAAATATATAAATTTAACATAATCGCTTTCGAAATGGCACCGAAGTAATTTTGTTATAAACATTCGATTATTTTACAAAAATTTCATATTTCATGCAATCGTTTATCTATTCGAAATTTTTACGAAAAGAAAAACTTTTAGAAGAAATGAATATCTCGTGATGATACGTTTGAAATTTTAAACTAACCGTATCGACAATTGATTTTTATAATGAACGTTTCTTCGTATCATTAAGACGAATAATTCGTTTTATTATTAATGTTATTTAATTACAAAACGAAATCGAGAGATTGCTGTCAAAGTGTCCCACGTTATCGACAAATTACATTTTGATGTTTGAAAATGTAGCCTAAAAAAGAAAAAAGAAAAAAAATTCAAAAAAGAAAGAAAAAAAAGACGATTTAACCAATCGCTTAAATAATTTGACGTCGAAAAAATTTCGTTAGTTACATTTCGCAACGGATCTCGATCGATTATTTTTTATCGTATGACAAAATGGTCGATCGATTTATCATACGATAAAGAAGCTTACCGAGGAAAAAAGGACTGTTAAAACGAAACGTTTCACAAACATTAATAATTCCTTAAACGTATGTACATATGTTTTTACGTCATTCTCACGAAGGTGATAAAATTCGATCGATTTAATTGACACGGTGACACGACAATTATTTGAGGAGAATCGTACGAATTCGTTGATAATAATGAATGAAACTCGGAAAAGAAGAAAAAAAAAACAAAAAGTGTCAAAAATTTCTGAAAACTATAATCATCGTTGTAATAACGTTTTGAGCTTGAAACGAAAAGAACAGTTTTACGAAGTTTTTTTTTTATTAATTGGGATGGATAGTTCGAATAATATTAATAATAATAATAATAATAATAATAATAATAATAATAATAATAATAATAATAATAATAATAATTATTATTATTATTATTATTATTATTTAATTTCATACAAATAGAGATTTTTTTTTAATAGGACGAATAATTCGAATTATTATTACTATTACTATTATTATTGTTGTTGCTGTTGTTATTATTATTTAATTTCATACAAACGAAACATTATTTCCGAGATGAACGTAATTTATTTACAAATATTCTAATAAAAAAAAAAAATTGATTCAATCAATTCTACATCAACAATTTTAATTTTTTAAGAAATTTCGTCGAAAAAAGAAAAAAGTTTCCAAAAAATTTGACCGACTATTGTCGTACGACGAATGATACTTAAAAAAAAAAAGAAAATCGTACGAAACCGATGAAACGAAAGGAGTTAAGAAGAATAAAAAAGAAATCAATGATTCCTTGAAAATCTCGCGACGATTACACGACGAATCTTACGGGTAGTTCGTAGGTAAAAAAAGAAAAAAAGAAGAAGAAAAAAAGAAAAAGAAAAAGAGAAAAGAAGAAAGAAAGAAAAATGAAAAGGGGAGAGAGAAGAGAAAAGATAATAGGAAAGGAAATAAAAGGAACGTGGAAAAGGAATGAGTCCAAAAATTTTCTAAAAACTTTAGTCATCGTCGTAATAACGTTTTAAAGTAGAGACGAAAGAACTAACACTACGAAGTTATCTTTGCAGTCAAAGCGCGAGAGAGTTCGCGCTTGTTCCCCGAGTCGAGAGTCGCGATTGAATTCCAATTTGTGCGTGCTTCAAATCCTAAGCGGGGAAACGCTAGCAGAGAGAGAGAGAGAGAGAGAGAGAGAGAGAGAGAGAGAGAGAGAGAGAGAGAGGAAGAGAGGAATAGAAATAGAGATAGAGAGAAAATGAGAGATAGATAGACTGACTTTGTACGGGATCTTTCGAAGAAATGTTACGAAGATGCACGCGGATAATGTCGCTTTCATTTAGAAATTGCTTTTCAAAAGGGAAAAGAAAATGCAAAAGAAGAAGAAGAAGAAGATAAAGAGTGAGAAATTGATCTTCGCTTAAGAAAAAGAAAGAGAAGAAAAATGGGAAAAGAAAAAGAAAAAGAAAGTACGAAAAAAACGAATAAGAAGAAAAAAAAAGACGGAACTTTGCTTCTCGCGCGGAAAAGAAAAGGAAAATGCAAAAAAAAAAGGAAGAGAGAAAAAAAGAAAGAAATAAGAACGTTCGATCTGAATTGAAGAAAAAAAGGAGAACGCGCTTGACTATTGCGACCGGCCTGAATTAGAAATGTTTGGAGAAATTTTGACATTTTTCAAGTGAAATTGGAGATGAATGCGTTCGGTTTGTTATTTCGATTGATATTAAGGTTAAAAATAAAAAAAAAATTTGAAACTGATCTGCTCGTTATTCTTCGAGATGAAAAATCATCGTCATTATCATCATCATCATCATCATCATCATCATCATCATCATCATCATCATCATCATCATCATCATCATCATTGTTATTTTTATTGTTATTATTATTATTATTATTATTATTATTATTATTATTATTATTATTATTATTATTATTATTATTATTATTAATATTATTATTTTGTTTTTCTTTCTTTTTTTTCATAAAAACGTACGAAAGAGGGAGGTAAGGAATGTTCAATGTATGAATTTATTATTTATTAAGTT
Organism: Dolichovespula saxonica; assembly: GCA_911387935.1. NCBI lineage: Eukaryota > Metazoa > Arthropoda > Insecta > Hymenoptera > Vespidae > Dolichovespula > Dolichovespula saxonica. The sequence continues at coordinate 3,543,054 of OU427011.1, forward strand.
TCGAATGCTCTCGTTGAACCGTTAGGGTCTGCATTCTTCTTCTTTGGCGTACGTTCAACGTACGAAATATAATGGAATTTTCAACGAGTTATTCCAACGTCGTTTCGTTGGATAATAACAGTTAACATTGAACGCGGAGAAACCTTTTTAGAGGTTTTAAATTTACTACAAACTAAAAGCATCCTCGCTCTATCAATTCGTCCATTGACTTTTTATATACATAATCTCTCTCTCTCTCTCTATCTCTTTCTCTCTCTCTGACACTGTCGTAATTCCCATGCTTCGAATCTAAAATATCGATAAGTTCGAATTTATCGTGAGGTTCAAACTTGTTATTACTATTTCCTTTCGCTTTGATAAATATGGGAATAAATTTTCATCAATGACGGGTTCCTGAAATTAATGCGAGTCGTGTAAATACATATAAACACACACACACACGCGCACACACACATGTATATATCGCATATCATAGTAAAAGCAAAATTTTGTTATTTTGTCGCGACTTGCTCCGACATTCGTTTATATTCGAGACCGAAATTTATTTATTTATTTTTTCTTTTTCGTACGACGACCTGGTCTTCAGATCGAACCTTTTTTTTTTTTCTTTTTTTAAAGAGAAAGAAAGAAAAATTTCCATTGCTAATATATTATTTTAATTAATTGTCGAGTATAATCTACGATGATCGAAATAAACTCATTTCGTTAAAAATATTCTTCGTTCTATTATCAATTTTATTAATTTAATAAAGATATTGATATAATTTTTGGTTATATCAATTTCGTACGATCGTTATTTATTTTAAATAAACGGAATAAAATTTACGTGATTATCATAAAAATTTTAATGATTACGTTATAGTTGCGTCCTTATTACTAATAGAAAAACAAATAAATTAAAAGAACAAGACTATATTTATTAAAAAAAAAAATTATTAACGATATCGATTTTTTTATATCGATGTTGTTGAATTGTTTAAACGAATAAATAATAAATTACAATCGAAAACGTTGGTTGTTACGTGTACTCGCGATTTTTCGTTTCGGAGATATCGCCTTCGAGAGATTTTTCGATCATAAAATTCTTATGATATACCTGTTCCGTAGTAATGGTATAGTAATAGTAGTATAAGCTCGATCAGCTGATTCGCTTGAATTCTTGAAATTTATGTAGGTCAGTGTGTTATCGAGTTAATTTGAATGAAATTATATAGGTCAATCGGTCAAAGTAAATCTCTTTCATTTGTATGGAAATGTCTCGGGAAATATAAATCGTAGAGATTTGAACCAAATATCATTTTGAAGGACAATTTTGTATTATTTTGTAAAAGTATTGTTTATTATCAGGTAACAATTTGTTATAAACAATTTTTTATAAACAAATTATTACGAACTGAATTCATTTCATTTTGCAAAAAAAGGAAAAGGGAGTAAAAGTACTACCAATTTTTTAAATAACACAAATTAATACATAATAAACAAATTACTTTATCTTTTTTTGTCGAGAAAAACAATATTTTTAATGAATATCATCGGAAGTAAAAGTCGTAGAATCAGATATCATTTTAAAGGACATATTTTTATTATTTTTTAAACGTATTGTTGATTATTAATTAACAATTTTTTATGAACAAATTCTTACGAACTGTAATCATTTTCTTAAAAAAATGAAGGTAAAAAGCATTTACATTGCTACCGATTTTTAAAATTACATAAATTAATAAATAATAAACAAATTTCTTTTTCTTTTTTATCGAAAAAGTAAATAATGTTTTCATACAATGTTTTTAATGAATATCTCCGAAAGTAAATGTTATAGAGATTTGTATGAAACACCATTTTAAAGGGCAACATTTTTTTTTATTTCATTAATGATAAATTAACAATTTGTTGCAAACAAATTCTCACGAATTAAATTCATGTTATTTTACCGAAAAGAAAGAAGAAAAAAGAATTCGAATTCCTATCGATGCATAAAATTACATGAATTAATAAGTACTTAATATTTTTTTTCTTTTTTGTTTTATTTTTCTTTTTTTTTTTTTTTTCTTTAAAAAATATCGAATTGCATCGAGCAATGCGTTGGAAAACATACTATATGCCATTTTAAGTAACGCGTGTGTCCTTCGGGCGTTTATCTGCAAAAAAGAAAGAAAGAAGAAAAAGTTATTACGTTTTCCTCATTATCGTACAATTTTCGTTGACAACAACGGTAACAACAGTAATAATAATTATTGCCATAAATACCGAATGATAAAATTTGTTCATATATATTAAAAAAAGAATCAAATAAATAAATAAATAAATAAGTAGAAAAGAAAACCAAAGAATAGACCGTGTACAATTTTCGTTAACAACAACGGTAACAACAGTGATGATAATTAATATCATCATAAATGATATTAATATCATGATAAAATTTGTTCGTATAAAAAAAAAAAGAAAAAAAAAACAAACAAATAAATAAATAGAAGAAGAAAAACGAAAGAATAGACCAAACAACGGTGTAATGAATCGACGGGTAAAGGTATTCGCCCTTATCGCGAACGTTATTATTACCAAAAGTGACAAGAATATTATTCGAGGGATCGATCATCTCGATCGTATAAATAAATAAAGAAATAAAAATAAAAAGTCAATCGCATCAATCATATGTAACGAATCGAAGTGGCAAAGAAGAAATTTTCACTTTTTCGCGAGAAATTTGCCGTGCAAAGGTATTCGATGCGGTGAAATTTTCTTTTTCTTTCTTTCTTTTTTTTTTTTTGTCTGACACGTATGCACGAGAGAAAGTCGGAAATCGTTTTGAGATTTTGTAGATATGTCAAGAATACGAGAGAAAGAGAAAGAGGAAGGGAGATAGAGATAAATATACATACATACATACATACATATATATATATATATATATATATATATAAATATATATATATATATATATATATATATATATATAAATATATATATATATATATATATATATATATATATATATATATATAAAGATAAAGTATATATAATATAAAGAGAGAGAGAGAGAGAGAGAGAGAGAGAGAGAGAGAGAGAGAGAGAGAGAGAGAGAGAGAGAGAATAAGAGGAAGAAGAACCATAAAAGAGAGAAGCAATCGCATATTATGGAAATTCTTTGGGATCTTCGTACTAAAAAGAAGAAAACGAAGAAGAAGAAGAAGAAGTAGAAGAAGAAAAAGAAGAAGAAAAAGAAGAAGAAGAAGGAGGAGAAGAAGAAGAAGAAGGTGCCCGACGAATTATCGTTCTCGGCTTGCTGATATTCCACGTGAATTCCCACAAGGTATTCTCCATCTCGAGAAAAAGGTTTCTCAAAAAAGTCGGGGGAAGAGGCTGCGTCACTCCTACGAGCGTAATATCGTCCGCATTACGCTTCAGACCACCACACTACTACTCGTCGACCCACTCGTTCGCTATCCCACTTACTACCTCCTTACACCCCCCATGCCCCCTTCACCTCCTCCAACCTCCACCCAACAACCCATACCCCCTTTACTTTCTTCACCTCCCTCTACCTTCCTATCTCTACCCTACCACCCTCTCTCTCTCTCTCTCTCTCTCTCTCTCTCTCTCTCTCATCTTTTGGAACTTTTGGAATCCCATGTAGAATCTGGCTACGAGAAATCGAAGTCGAAGTAGTATCGTGCATCGCATTTTAATAAAGATCCATTTCAAACTTTTCCCTCCTAACATTATTATTGTCCGTCCTTTTTCATTCTTTCATTCATTCGTTCATTCTTTCTTTCTTTCTTTCTTTCTTTCTTTCTTTCTTTTTTTTTTCTTTGCACTTCTTAGTTTGTTTTTTTTTGCGAAGTGATGGGGACGAGGCGAGGTGAGGAACGGAGGTGAGTGGGTGGGTGATAGGGACGCGTCATTTTATCATTTTTCCGCTTCTTACCGGGAATTATTTTTTCGAAATACGTTTTACGTCCCGTATAACTTCAGGATTTATTATTATAGTTCGCTTGGGTAGGGCTCGTTCACGGTTAATGCGACGATCTTTAAAGTTGTCGACGAAAAACGTTACGTCGACTTTTCTTCCTTTTTTTCTTTTTCTTTTTCTTTTTCTTCTTCTTCTTCTTCTTCTTCTTCTTCTTCTTTTTCTTCTTCTTCTTCTTCTTCTTCTTCTTCTTCTTCTTCTTCTTCTTCTTCTTCTTCTTCTTATTATTATTATTATTATTATTATTATTATTATTATTATTATTGTTGTTTTTACTTCCGCTGTTTTTTTTTTCTTTCGTTAATTTTGACAATGAGAGATTAAAGGGAAATGATTTGTTTCTTTTCGTTTTTCACTATAGCGTATAGTATTATTTAATTTCATTTCATTTTATTTTTTCGTTTTCTTTTCTTTTTTTATAATGAAAATTTACGTCACATATAAGGAAAAAAAATGTATATTTGAGTATTGTTTGATTTTAATTTTTGATTGATAAATCATTGCAATATTTTCGTCTTTAAATAAATATAGAAATTTCTGAGCAAATTTCTGGGCAAATGAAACGAGCCGATCTTTTATTTTTATTTAACGATTACAGCGTATAGTATTATTTTAGTTTATCTTATTTTTTCTTTTTTTTCATAATTGAATTTTATTTAAATATGTATAAATATATATAAATTTGTATTTGGATATCGTACAAAATAATGAATTAAACGATTGATAAATCATCGTAATATTATCGTCATTGAATATCGCAATTTTTTTCTGTTTATTCCATCTTTCGTTAGTTCTATTATTTCATTTCATTTTTTTTATTTTTTTTATTTGTACTTAACTTCTTTCTTTACAATGAAAATTGATTTCAGAAATAGCGATATCATGTATAACTATTATTATCGTATAAAAAGGAATGAATCTTTTTATATTGACGATCCATCGCAACATTTTCGTCATCGAATATTGTCATTTTCTTTCTGTATAAAAAGAAAAAAAAGAAAAATCGCAATTTTTCTTCCTCTCTTTTCTCCTACAGCAAATATCGCAAATGAATTTATTCCTTGTGTTACAGATATTACGAAATCGTACGAGACGTTAGGCCAAACAAAGGGACGATCCTGAAATCTTCGGTGGAGTATATAAAATTATTGAAGAACGAACTTACGAGGATGAAACAGAACGAGCTGAGGCACAAACAATTGGAGCATCAAAATCGTCGTTTACTATTACGCGTTCAGGAATTGGAACTTCAAGCTAAAGCTCATGGACTTCCGGTATCCGATTTCAATTGGGCGTCTACTTCCGGCAGCATACTAAACACCTTTCCGAGGAGTAAGCTCGAGCAACGAAAGGTACACGTGAGTGTGGGACCCTTTCTTTGTTGATTCATACTTTTATTTCGTTTCAAATCTCGAATAATGTGTCATAATTTATCGTAGAAATAATTAAGCCTTTGTATTTACGAATGATAGAAAAAATTTCTATTTTTTTTTGGTTTTCTTTGCCTTCTATTTTTGTTTATATATATATATATATATATATTTGTTGTTGTTGTTACGCTTCTTATTCTTTTATTGGATTTAGATTTAATTGTAGTCGCCATTAAAATGATTATTGCGTATTTGCGAGTGATAGACAAAATTGCGTTCCCTTTTTCGTTTTTTTTTTTTATTTCCTTTTTTCGGTATTCGTTATTTTATTTGAAACGATATATCTGTGCTTCGTTACGTTTCCTAATCTTTTGTCGGATTTAATCGTATACATTATTTATGTTAATTTTAAATATTTAATAAAAAAAAAGAAACAAAAGATCTTCGAATAATGGCGCCGTAAATTTTTATTCCTTTCAACCAATTATACTTACACACGTATAAACGATGATCCGATATGAACGAAATTATTTAAAACGAAATTTCGTTTCTTCTCTAAATCGAGTTTGTTGGCTTTCTTTCTGTTTTTTTGGAGGGGAGAGAAGGAGGAGGAAGGGGAGAGAAAGATAAACAAAAAAACAAAAACGAAAGACTTGTCATTTATCTAAATATTTAAACGATATTTGCCAAATTCACGCACGGCACGTACACGCGCACACACGTATATATTACATTTCTCGAAAAATTACAATCAATTAAAATAAATTGCTCGGGAATAGCACGTGTATTGTTAATTTTCTTTTTCCTTTTTTTTTCGTATTTTTTTCTTTCTTTTTTTCGTATTTTTTTTTTTCTTTTTTTCGTATTTTTTTTTTCTTTTTTTTCTATCCCGTATCATAGTAATTATCGCTATAACGGCGGACGAATGGGAACGTCTATTTTAAACTCAGGAACAGCTGATAGTACAAAAACGAATTCTGGCTGGCACTTTTATTATTATAGTAGTAGTAGTAGTAGTAGTAGTAGTAGTAAAGCAATATAATATGATCGTAACGATCGATTCGTGGATCCTTGATCCGAATAAACGTCTGTCATTTTTAATCGAGCCGGTTTCATAATTTCCATCTGCTCTTACGTGATCTATCACGTCGAACGTTACTTGTCAGCTCCGTTGAAAGCGAATTTTAGTTGAACGTTACGTAAGATATAACTTTCCTACTCGAGTCAAATATGTATGTATGTATGTATGTATTCATATATGCATGCAATCTATCTACAATGGTTAATTTTATTTTCCACTTGAAAGGAGTTTAAAATAAAACAAAAAAAGAAATGCAAATGATGAAAAAAGTACGAATGTGCGTGCACGCGCGCGCGTGTATGTCAAAATATTATTGGGTTAATATTTTAGATCCTGTTACGTTATCTCTTATATTGAAAATATTGACTTTGAAATGTGAATACAACGTTAAAATAACGTGTCATTAATCTTTATCCAAGTACAACAATATTTCGTCAATGAAGTTACAATGTTATTACGTCATCACATTTACATATGTATGTATATATATTAAGTGCGTAGATATGTGAGAGAATGTGTGCGTGTGTGGGCGGGTGGGTGGTTAGTTGTGTGTATGTAAGTATGCATGTAAGTATGTAAGTTTCTCCTGAGTTTATAAACGAAACAGTACGTCTCATTAACATGTAATTAGCTTATCGGTTCCCATTTGGAATGTCTTGCTTTTATAGAACTAATGATCTAGTTCTTAGATAGTATAGGAGGTCAAAGAAGGGAAAAAAAAAAGAAAAAACAACATGTTTCTAACATCTTACGAATAGTTAAAAATATTCCTGGCAGAGAGAATTGAGCTATTGTTAAATATTACGGCAAATAAATTCAATATTGTTTGGCATACTATACCAATATCATTAAGTAATTATAATTACTTACTGAATAGTGATTATATTATTTATTTATTTATTTATTATTATACTATACTAATTAGAATAATATGATTTTAGTGATATATAATAATATATATTTTGCAGAGATCATATTTATACTCTTTTAAAGTATAGAATAACAATAATAATATATAATAAAAATAATAATAATAATAATAATAATAATAATAATAATAATAATATTAATAATAAATAAATAAATAAATAAATAAATAAATAAATAAATAAATAAATAATGATAATAATACTAATAATACATAAATAAATATATACATATATTTATGTATGTATATATGTATGTTTGTATATACAAGTATTATACTTACAATAACGCACAATATTATAAATAATAATAATATTATTATTATTAGTAGTGTATATATATATATATATATATATATATATATATATATATATTAATAATAATAAATACTATACTATACGTATGCATATACTAAAGTATAATATAATTATACTATCATGATATAAGTATACTCATAATTAATATATTATAATTATATTATACACATACATACACAAACGCTATATTTATATTATAGTATAATAGTTCACTATAATGTATTACATACTATAAATAATATATACTATGTCATATATTGTAGTAAACTATAAATATTATATATTAAAATTAATAACTTATAGTATAGTATAATAAATTTTTACTATTATACAACAATATATTCAATATAATCACAGTATATTCTAGAATTACAATACTTATCTGACACATATATACACACACAGACATATGTGCCAAATAAATTAATGATTCAATTATTATAGAAACTCGATAATAAATTAACTTTTCTCTTTATCTTTCTCTGCAAAATTACTTCCACAAGTAAATCTTAAAGATTATCTTTTATCTTCTCAATCGATATTAATGCTACGGGTTGAAGGTCTATCATAAATTTCTGCTGAATAACTACTTGTCTTCTCTCTCTCTCTCTCTCTCTCTCTCTCTCTCTCTCTCTCTCTCTCTCTTTCTTTCTCTCGTTAGAGTATGCCAAGCCATCTTTAAGATGTTTGACGACGAGTATGATATCACACTGGAGACTCTACCAAAACTTACCATTTGAATTATTGTCTTAGAGATAAGGTCGGCCACGTACCACGGCGAACTATTTTCCTGATATGATTAGAAACTCTAACTCTAAAGATGAGAAGTAACGAAATCGACCATGATCGTGATACTATTACCACCGACGACGATTATTATTATTATTATTATATCGATTTTAGGATATATATTTTGCGATTCGGTCGCAATATCTTTTTCCTTTTTTTCTTTTTTTTATTTTCGTTTTCTTTCCCTCCTTTTACGCACTTCGAATGCAAAAAATATTTTCCATATCATTATTTCCCATACGATCAATATCGCAAGGTGTTTATCTCGTTTGTTTTCTTTTTTGTTTATATTTGGGGAATGATTTTATTTGGGGGAGAAAAAAAAGGAAATAAAGAAGTAATGAGAAACAAAATAAAGTAATGAAAGTGAAAGGACGAGATCGGTAAGAAATTTTATTTAGAACGGATTTTGGCGGCGTGCGGTAGGTCGCTCGGGGAGTGCGGAGGCTTTTTGGGAGCGGGGGGAGGCGGGTGGCGTTGAAACGAATCCTTACGAGATAAACCAAACGGAAATGCGATAGGTATCATTGGTAATGCGATTTCGCAACGGCTGAATGTTCGTTCGTATTGTATATCTTGTCGTTATAATAATTACGCATTACTCGATCATTGTGCTACGTGGTAGTACGCAATCATTATAAAAGCATCATCGAATTTGTATCGTGAATTTCGTAATTTTAATCAAACGTGTTTCGTGAACGTTTATTAATGTGGATTTGAAAAAAGACGTTAGAAACACGGTATTAGAAAAAAGGTATTAGAATTGAGTATAATAGTAACGGAGAAATGTATTACAGTTATTTTATATGTAATTCTATTTAATATTGTTGATCGAAACGAGTGATATATATTTTAATTGTTGTAACAATAATAACAAGAATGATGATGATGATGATGATGATGATGATGATGAAAAATATTAAATTTTTAAGAGTATTGAAATTGGATTAGGAGAGTAATTTTTAAATGGAAATAAAAGGGGGAGAAAATCAATTATGCATACTTTATAATATAATAATTTATAATTTGTATCACATCTGCTTGTTATTAGAAGTTCTTAGAAAAAATCGAAACAAACGATCTATCAGGTGATACCGTTAAATTACAAATAATATCAAAATGTGTTCAAGTGTGTTAAAGAAATTTAAGATAAAAAAAAAAAAGATGAAACAAACAATTCACTATAGATTATATCGCTTTAATAATACAAAAATGTTTCGAAGAATTTGTGGAAATTTAAGAATATAAATGACTAACTTGTTATGCAAAATAATTAAAACAAACTTGGAACAAAAAACTAGACGTGCCATGTAATTAATGCTAAATAATGCTAATTTAACGATACTGATATTTTGCGAAATATTAATTATTAAATATTATTAATATTAATATTAAATATTATATATTCAAATTAATAATAATATTTCAATATTATTATTATTATTAATTTAAATATATAATATACAAGAAGAAAAAATTAAAAGAAAAAAATAAAGGAAAAAAAGAAAAATTAAACGCGAGCACATCGATTACGTATAAAACGTTAAATAATAATATCAAATTGCCAAAAAAAATATTACATATTTTGACAAAAATTAAACAAATAATCAAGCTGAGTTTTCATAAATAATGTCGTATATCGAAATATAAAGAAAAAAAACCACATATACGATATATAGTAAAAAAAAATGAGGTCATCTACCTTATCAGATCGATCATTTATTTTTTCTTCTCCCTTTTCGTCTTCTCTTCTTTATTTCTTCTCCCTTTCTCTCTCTCTCTCTTTTTCTTTTTCTTTTTTTTTCTGTAACATGACAAAGCTCTCGTCTGATTCGTCAGTTTTGAAAAGTGGAAGACGTGTCAAAGTTAGCGCGAGATAAGACTGGCACAATGCATTAAAAGCAACGAAGGGTGGCCAAGAGTTAAGTTTGAATTATTACGCGAGATAAAGTTCGCACCATATTGTAAGTCTACTTACTTTCGTAGCGGCCTCCACCTACGCTTTAGCAAGTTAGAAATTTAAACATTGATAACGTTTCGACTATGTGTACTTTTCGAAGTTATATGTGCACGGCGACGAAGAAGTTTCCTTTTCGTGCATGTTAAGTTTTCTCGTGACTTTTATATTAAAAAAAAAAAAGAGAGAGAGAGAAAAAAAAAGGGAATGGGAAACGTGTCGGCTTGTAACGCGTTTATTACGAATTTTATATTTACTTTTGAAAAACGGAATGGTTAAAAAATAAAAAAAAAAAAAAATAAAAATGTTTGATTACCTCCCTCAAATACCGATAACATTATTATTTTGTTTCATTAGGGAATATAAAATATAATGACACGGATTATTATATCGATATATTGATTATTAAATGTGATTAATGTGTCAACAATAATTATGATCAATTTCTTTTTTCCAATATTGATAACATTGATAATAATAATAATACTATCAATATATGAATATTTACAATTAATAAATATATTCATACTAAACTACAATTTTACAACATATGACAAATAATACAGTATACATATAGTACTATACCATATACTATGTATATAATACTAAATATTATATTATAGTTATTATATACCAATTATATAATATATCAGAAAAATATTATATACGAATATATTTATTAACATTCGCAGATAAATATATATATATATATTCCGTAATAAATATAATATAATAATATAACATTCCAAATTATTAGTAACAATAAATATTATAAATAAATGGTATTACGATGAATATTATATGATATCGATCAATAAATCGGATCATTATAATTTAAATCGAATAAATTCACTTGTGAGAGATCAAACGAAATTTCATCGGTCGCAAATATTATTATGCGCATAATATTATTCGTGGCATTTAAAGTTTTCGTGAAATAATTTCTGATCGATAAAAAATAAAAAAGCGAAAAGAAAAGAAATAATAAAATTTGTTCTCTGTTAACAGATTCCAGATCTCGTAGCGGAGGAAACGACAACGCCATTGAGTATGTCTCAATTCGAGGATCTCATGGAGGACGACACGAGTGGTCCGGTTCATGGTGGTGATCCGATGTTGTCGTCACCACATTTACCACCATTGAGTCCACCAGCGGCAGCTTGTCATCATGGTTTACCAGACGAAGACACGTTAGGTAGTTTGACGGCAACCACTTCGAATTCTTCATCGGACATGGACATCGTCGCGTAGCCAAGAAGAAATGCCACCACGTTATCCTTTCGATCTCAAGCTCGTATTCGTTTCAACGTCCTCTCGTTTTCATCGTTGGACGAACATCGGAACGTTCGTCCTTCTTCACCTTCTCCACCTCCTCCCCATACTCCTCCTCCTCCTCCTACATCTAAACTTCGTCCTCCACGTTCTCGTCCTCGTCCTCATCCTCGTCGCCTTCTTATCGGATTCCAATGTCGTTTATGTGACGATCAGAGGAAAAAGTTTCAAGAGAGAAACGAGACGAGAAAAAGAAGAAGAAGAAGAAGAAGAAGAGGAAAAAGAAAACAAAAAGTAAAGGAAAAAAGGATTCGTCGTTGGTTCGCACGAGCCCAAAAAGAGGAATGAAGAGAAGGAAAATTGGGAGAGGGGGAGGGAAGAGAGAAAAGATAAAGAACAAAAAAGGAGAAAAAAAGGAAAGAAAAAGAGAAAGGTGATTATTGTAACACTATCAGAAAGGAATATATATATATATATATTCAATGATGACGAATTAAATCGAGAAAGTTCGCTCGTCTATTTGTTCGGTCAGTATTTTTTTTTCTTTTCTTTTTTATTCAATTGATCAATTAATTAATTAATGGTAAGTACTGTGTAAAACGAATGTTCGGTATATACATATGTATATATGTATATAGAATATTTTCAATAGTCAGTTTTAAAAAAAAGTACTTCAGTGTCAAGATATTGCGTCTGGATAGCGTCAGGATTGATCGATTCAATATATGCACGGTGTTATTGTATTAAAATTTCTCTACAAATTTATTTCAAATATCCGATTTTGATAATGTTCGAAAAAAAAAAAAAAATAACAAAATACTGATCCAATAAATGGCAATCGATCTAATGGAATAGAATCGAATTTCTTTCGACAATTGACTTCCTCGCGGGAACGAAGAGGTCCTTTTCGAGCCCCCTCCCCCCTTTTTTTAAAACAACACCGATATCCTTCATTGTGTATCGAGAAAGTTAAGATAAAAAAAAAAAGAAAGAAATAGAAAAAGAAAGAGCGGAAAAGAGAAGGGAAGGAAAGAAAAAAATTCAAAAAGGAAAGAAAGTAAAAGATGTCTTCCGTCAGTGACGCGTGATTTTTGGTAGCAGACGAAAAATGGATCGCGTATTTCTTTTCTTCTTTCTTTCTTTAGTTTTCATCCTTTCTTTCGTTCGAAAGAAAAGCGGCTGGGCCGTTTCCCAAACGCGTTCAATCCGCGACGATAAAATCACTCTTATCGTTTGTTCTCTTATTCTTTTTCTCCTTCTCCTTCTTCTTAGTAGTGTAGTAGCAGCAGCAGTAGTAGTAGTAGTAGTAGTAGTAGTAGTAGTAGTAGTAGTAGTAGTAGTAGTAGTTGTTGTTGTTTATGTTCTTCTTGTTCTTGTGTTGTGTGTGTGCCGTCGTGTGTTTAAAGTCGATTACGCGACGAATAAGAAGGAGACCTACTTTACCGATAACACTGCTACTGGATCCGTGGCCGATCTCGATCGAGGAATCGAAGTCGTTTCTTTCTTTCTTTTTTTTTCTTTTTATACGAGAGACCACTTCCCTCCCCCCCTTTATCCCGTTAACGAGGCGGCGATCTTCACATCATTAATTTTTGATTCTTCTCTTCTTCGTCTTCTTCTTCTTCTTCTTCTTCTTTTTTCCTTTTTTTTTTCGTTAGAGAAGATCTTTGTTATTAGCTTTTAAGATACGCCAATTTGAGATCGTCGATCTTGAGAATCGATGATCCTTTTTCGATCTTCTTCTTATTCTTCCTTATGGCTTTTGATTTTATTAGAAATCTTTCTTTTTTTTTCTTTTTTTAATTTTGAACTTTTAACTTTTAACTTTTAGATCACTCGAACACTCGAGTTTGTTTCTGCTGCTCTGTACTTTTTCGTGGTTTTTTTTTTGGTCCTCTTAGAAGAATAATCAACAGTTAATATCGAACAATATTGTGCACAGTTATTATTTTAGTTCCTATACATATATATATTTTTTTCTGTTCCTTATATTTATTCTTATTTTTATTCTTGAGAAAGGGAAAAGAGAGCGAGAAAGAGAGAGAGAGAGAGAGAGAGAGAGAGAGAGAGAGAGAGAGAGAGAGAGAGAAACCTTGTTTTAATTTAACAATAATGAGCAACGGCGTAATACTCGACGAGTTTTGTTAGGATCTACAACAATAACAATAACATTGTTTAATAATTATATCACGAGCTTCATCGAAACAACATCGTCCTATAAGCCTGCTCGATTTTACGATGTGAAAATCTTTGGCTCATCGTTATGGTTTGAAATTATTCAAATGAGGAAAAAGATTATATTTGAATTAATTACGATCTATAGAAATTTGATGATCTGTTCGGTTTTAAAAGATCGCACGATATATGATTATAACCAATATTCCTTGTCGCTGACTGAAATTTAATTAAAAGCAATTGAACATTTTGAGATAGATCATTCGATGTCACATTCGTTCATTTTATCTGATAAATTGATTCTAATGAGAGTAATAATATTATTTTTCGATATCGATCGAACGTGTAACGATCGAAATTTTTACTGGGCAAAGACTCGTTAATTGAAATTAAAATTTAAAAAAAAAAAAGAAGAAAAAAGAACGAAAGTTATGACGTACAAGGATCCCAATTGAAACTGATGATCGACGATAATTGATCCGGAGAAAGTCCGATCGATACGAACTCTAATTTACTGAACTTCTTGTAGGACGTTTTAATTTTTCTATTTTCTTTTTTTTTTATCTATTAATTTATCTATTCGTTTTCAAAGATCTAACCATGATCCATGATCGCTGCTAATGTTCATTGGTATTGATCGAAATTTAATCAGCGATCGAAATATTTTAGAAAATTATTCGACGTCGCACATTAATTTTTATCCTCTTACGTCATTGATCGAAATTAAATTGGGAAAGAATTTTTTCAATTAAAATTTAAAAAAAAGAATATATATAAGAAATAAAATTTCTTTTATTCTTGATCGAAAAGAAAAGAATTTCAAGCTATTGATCGTCCATGATGATCGTTCTCGCACAATCGAAATTAATAATACTTTTCGATATCAGTCGTACGTCATTGATCGAAATTCAATCAGCACTGATTTGTCAATTTAAAGAATCAATCAAAATTCAGAAAAATAAGAAAAGAAAACGTAAGTAACGTAAATGAAATTGTCGATCGAAAAGAATTTCACCGCGATCGATCGTTCATGATGATCGTTCTTCGCATAAATAACAAAAACAGGATCGAAATTCATTTGGCAAAAATAGACTCGTTAATCGAAATTAAAAGAAAAAGAAAAAAATACAAACGAAATAAAGAAAACAATAATTACAAATAAATTTATGGAATGTAAAAGGACGACGTGTGAAGGATCACCGATCGAAAAGTATGTTCGCTCGATCGATCGTTTATGATGATCGAGTTTAATGTACTCTCATATAGGGATGAGATAATGTATATATATATAGAAGGAGAGAGAGGGAGAGAGAGAGAGAGAGAGAGAGAGAGAGAGAGAGAGAGAGAGAGAGAGAGAGACCATAAAGGTAACATGTGTGAGACTTGATTCTGTCGATTCTGTCATAGTTTACATTAGCTTCTGCCAGGTAAACCACTCGCACTGAAGTTCGTTACGAAGTTTGCTAATAGTTATTGTCTTCGGGTCGACGTTCAATCCGTGGTGCGCATGCCGAATGAGTTTGGCTCGGGTTAAGGGTTCGAAGAGAGATGGGTCTACGAGAGACTGAGACTGAGAAAGACAGAAAGAGAGAGAAAGAGAGAGAGAGAGGAGGGGCGGGAGGGAGGGAGAGCCCGATTTCCGTCAGGATTTCACTACCTTTGTGTTCGACGAGCCGTCTAACCTAAATTGCACCATCGCCTTGGGCCAACGCGGACTTGTCTTTATCTTTCCTAGGCTTTGCAGAAACACGGCTAACGTTATAGCGAAATAATCTGACAAATAAATCCTTAAGATTCGATATAAGTCGAAAAAGGAGAAAATATTAGGTCGTCGAGGATAAAAATTTGTAGTTAATAATACCTCATTGCTTTTTTCCCCCATCCTACAAATTTCATCCTCGACGACCTATTATTATGTTTAAATATTATTATGTCCTAATATTTATGTCTTATCTATTTCAAAGGAATCGAATTGAATTCAATTGAAAAAAAAGGAAGAAATAAATAAATAAAGAAAATATTTTACCTGGGTGGCTTTATGGGAGGGGGTGGGAGGGAAGGGGATTGACAGCTACAATTAATACGATGATAATTTTTATGCCTATCTGATTATTTTCGATTTACGATTTAATTAAAAAAAAAAAAAAAAACAACACGATACTGTGATTACTTTCTAAATAAATTCTTACTCAAAGTATTTATATATGATATATTACATTTAATACTTTTGTCGATTTTTGTTTCTTTTTCTTTGCTTTCTATTTTTTTTTTTTTTTATTTTATGCCACGTATGTTATTTTTTATTATGTTTTTTTGTTTCTCTTGTTATATTAATGTTGTATGTCTTATATTGTATTTTAATGAATGATAATATAAAATATATAATACAAATGTTATAACAAACAAATAATAAATAATAATAGTAATAATTCAATGAAACGTAATAATATGATATATTGCGTTTTATATTAAAAAAAAAAAAGATATATGAAATCTTTAATTTTGTTAGAAACAAAAACAGAAAAAAGTCATCCAGGATTCGTCGTTCTTCGATCGATAAAAAAGAAGATAAACAAACAAACAAATAAATAAATCATTCTACTTTCCTAAAAATTACATGTTAATTTATAAAGCA
This sequence comes from Dolichovespula saxonica, assembly GCA_911387935.1. Taxonomy (NCBI): domain Eukaryota; kingdom Metazoa; phylum Arthropoda; class Insecta; order Hymenoptera; family Vespidae; genus Dolichovespula; species Dolichovespula saxonica. The sequence goes on from OU427011.1 coordinate 3,559,544, forward strand.
AAAAAACGAAAGGGAAACCAATTAATCGATTAATTATATCGATGTCGATAAGATTTGAATACGTTTCAAGATCGTTGTCTTCTTGTCGTGTAAAATATTAATATAAATCCGTCTTTTTATTCGAAGCTATTGTTACGAGAGAAATTTAATATTTATCATTCGAAAAGTAATCGTGAGAGATATAATTCGATTGGATATGCTTTAAGCGTTCAATTTGGAGTGAGCTAACTCATTAAGCTCTCAAGTATCGATCACTAACAAGATTAGGCAAACCATTAGGATTTC
>OU427011.1:3562328-3572328 GCA_911387935.1 Dolichovespula saxonica
AATGTGACCGTTCGATCGTACATCGATACAATCGGAAAAAAAAATTGATGGATTTTGATTTAGAAGAAAATGAAATAAAAAAATAAAATGAGGATTAATATCAACGATCACTCAAGTTTATATTTTGACAAAAATATCAAGAACCGAAGGACCACGATAATTACTCGCAAATTAGTATTATTAATACTTGATAACTGAGTACTCGCATACGATAAATAATAGTACAATAAAAGATTTAAAAAAAAATAAAGAAAAAGCAAGAAAAAATTATAGAAATACTCATGTTTGTATGTACAATACATACATACATACATATGTACAAGATGATGATAATGATGATAATGAGGATGATGATTATAATTATTATCATTATTATTATCATTATTATTATTATTATTATTATTATTATTATTATTATTATTATTATTATTATTATTATTATTATTATTATTATTATCATTATTATTACTATGACAATGGAATTAACTCAACAATTCGTTTATAAATAAATCGCCTACGTGGAAATATCCTATATATATGTGTGACTGTGGATATATGTATGTATGTATATGTATATATATATGTATATATATATACATATAATAAGAGAAAATGAAAATACGGTGTGTAAGTGTGTATAAAATATAAATAATCAGAGAGAAAAATATATTATATGTATACAAATATATATATATATATATATATATATATATATATATATATATATATATATATATATATATATATAAATAGCCAAAGCTAATAGCTGGCAGTGTTATCAATTTTCATAGTTTAATTATGGTTATAAAAAATGAATAAGAGATGAAAGATAATAACGTTATCCTTCTATGATCGTTAGTTATCATCGTTTGAATGTTAATCGTTTCTTTATAACGCACAGCTTAATCTTCATATCGATCAACATTTCTCACTTTTCTTTTTGTTTGTAATTTTTTTTTTATATTTTTTTTCTTATGTTTTTTTCTTTCATATTATCAACATCGTACGAAAACACAATATTGAACGAGATGTTTTATCTCGAAATCAATCTAATTGTTACCAGTCTCTATTACACTCGTTACTATTACCATTATTATTAAATATTATTATTATTATTATTATTATTATTATTATTATTATTATTATTATTATCATTATTATAATATTAATGTTAACATTATTATTATTATTATTATTATTATTATTATTATTATTATTATTATTATTATTATTATTAATATTATTATTATTATTGTTAATTATATTGAAGATCATTGCACGGTATGGAAATCGATCATCGGCGTGAATCAACGATAATAATGTTACGTTGTCTGCAAAAAAAAATAACAAAAAAATATATTTTTATCTTTGTTGTTGAGCGTCCGATGATATTGTCCATGGTGTTAGTGTTAAATATCATGGTTAGTTGCGTTCGACATATTGTTGAAAGCCGACGAGAGAATTTTCCGAAGATTGATGTGAAATAATAATAATAATGGCTGAGAAAGGAGAGAACGAAGATAAGGAGAAAATTTGCTGTTATTTTTTTTTCTTATTCTTATTCTTATTCTTTTTACTCCTTTTCTTTTTTTTTGTTTCCTTCTTTTCTTTTTCTTTTCCTTTTTCTTTTCTTTTTTTCTTTTTTTGTCCCTTTTTCCATTACTCCTATTTTATTGATAACACGAGGATCATGTTAATCGTTGTTTGGTAAGAAGTATTTTTCGAAATATTACACTTCAGATTAATTTCATATTGTGGAGATATTTTTCTTTTCTTTTCTTCTTCTTTCTTTTTTATTTTTTTCTTTCTTTCTTTCTCTAATCGGAAGATACGATATATTCATTATTTCTAACATGTCTTTCGTATGCAAATCTTTTCTCGGATAAAAACATTCTTTCTTGTATTTTTCTATCGTCTTTCTTTTCCTTTCTTTTCTTATAAACATATGTTCAATATTTTTCGATCGATCGTTCCGAAAAAGGTATTCTCGAAATAATCTAATTTGAAATTCGATGGATTATATTTCGATAAGAACAAAAAAAAAATAAGTTCGATCGATTAAATTAGCGATAGACGGTTTTAAAATGTTAAAAAAAAAGAAAAAATAAATCGATTCAAATCAACTTGAAAAAATTCAATGAATCGCTTCAAAAAGAAAATTTATTAAATTGATCCCAAATTTAACTGATCGTTTCGAAATTAAATGATGGTGTAAATTTTAAAGAAATATATTTTATTTAACAGAACAAACCAAAAATGTATATATGATATGATAGAAAATGAATTATTTTAATTGTAAATTCCATAAATCGTTTCGAAATAAAATTAATTACATACACACGCGCGCACACACGTGCACGTGCACGCACACGGATTTTCATTTGACTTACCGTTCATGCTACCGCGGATCATTGATGGCCCACGCTATATCGAATTCATCGTAAACGCTTATATATTATATATTATATATTATATATTATATATTATATATTATATATTATATATTATATATATATTATATATATATATATATATATATATATATATATATATATATATATATATATATAAACGTGAGTCATACTATTTATAAAATCAAAAGAATATAAAAAATAATAATTTTAATTATTGAACGAAGAAATATTTTAACATATAATACGTCGCTATAAGAAAAATTATTATTATTATTATTATTATTATTATTATTATTATTATTATTATTATTATTATTAATTAAAAAAATATTTTTTTATCCTTTAACGAGGATATCCTATCCAACGAATTGATTAAGGCTAAATATATTTCCAAATGATAATAAATGATCGTTGACCTTCAAAATGAGATTCAAAGTAGTTTGCGTGTCAAATCATTCGATAAGTAATCTAATAAATCCAAACGTTCACACGTTTTCTAATATTCTAATATCTTCAAATCGAAGGAACGATCGATATAAATCATCTATTAATTATAACACGTTTTACGTATTGTTTTGTATCTAAAGTGAAACATATTTGTCGACTGTCGTCTCGTAGCAATAAGTATTAAAAACTGGAATTAAAAATAGACGATTATTGATAATATTGATGATAATGCCCGTAAGTACAACGTTCCTTTGTCATTCGAAAATTGTCTATGCCACCATTTTGCATTATAACAGTTTGATTATCAAATCAATTGGATGATATTATCGAGCATTATTTCACGATAATGTGTTTCAATTTTACATAAATTAACTGCAACGTCCGACGTAGTGCCAATACCACGTGACGTTAAAAATGATGAATAAATTTTAATTAATTTCTATTAAATAGGATTTTTCGTTAATATCACTTATCGATTTTCTATTTACGTATTTTTTTTGACGCTATCTATCTGCAACGATGACGTTTATGACCTTGAAAAGAAAAAAAAAGAAATCGGAAGACTAAGAGAATGAAAGGTGGCATTCGAAAAATTCACAAATGAGGTTTAATAAATTTAAGATTGAAGAGATGACGTTTTTGATTTTGAAATAAAAAAAAAAAAAATAAATAAAAATTTGAAGATAGAAAAAGCAAAGATAACGATGAAAGGTAAAGAATAAATTTTAACGAATATCTATCGAAGAGAATTATCGTTTAAAAATACTTATCGATTTTCTACGTATCTTATTGTTTATCACTATTTATCTACAATGAGCTTATAAAAAAGAAGCGAAAAAAAAATTTGAAGATAGAAAAAGGAAGATAACATTAAAAAGTCACGAATAAATTTTAACAAATATCTATCGGCGATAATTATCGTTATGATCACTTATCGATTTTCTACGTATCTTATTATTTATCACTATTTATCTACCATGAACTTGTAAAAAGAGTTTAGATTAAAAAAAAAAAAAATTAAAAGACAGAAAAAGTAAAAGAATATTAGAAAGAAAGGAATCAATTTGAACGAATTTCTATCGGCGATAATTATCGTTATGATCACTTATCGATTTTCTACGTATCTTATTATTTATCACTATTTATTCGCGATGACCTTGTACAAAAAAAAATTAATAAATAAATAAACAAGCAAAATTAGAAGACCAAGAAAAGAAAGATAACATTAAGAAGTCACGAATAAATTTTAACAAATCACGTATTTTATTATTATTTTTCTACGACGATAATGTTTCTGTTCTTGAAAAAGAAAGAAAGAAAGAAAATTAAAAAAAGAAGAAAAAAAAACAAAAATAAAAAAAAAACAAATAATTAGAAGGAAGAAAACGAGAGAGCGGTGGAAAAAGAAAGGCGCGACGAAAAAGGTGTGTCGCATAAAAAATTTTTATCCTTTCGTTTCTTTCTTTCTTCGAGTATAGTTCGGTCAGGTTAACTATAGTCGTCCCTTACTATCGCCATTGGGTTTCTCTCTCTTGAGCCTTTCGTTGAGCCTTTCCACCATTCCTCTAACCCACCCTCCTCCCCTCCTAAACCCGATATATAATTTCTTCTTTGAACGGGACCGTGGAACGAACGATCCAGGAGAAGGAAATGCAATTTTCCATGGCACTGGACGGAAATGGGCTTCTTTGGTGGTGGTTTCGGTCAGGCAGGATGGTCGCAAGAAGGTCAAGAAGGTCAAGGATGGATATAGGTTCCTATCATCCCTTACCTACGTCCTCCTCCATCCTTTCTCTCTAATCTAATCGACTGGCTCGAGGCTAGAGTGAGAATAATTCTATGAATTTTCGGCTTCCTTCCCCTTTTTTCCTATCTCGTTTAGTTTTCTAAATTAGACTGGTCTCAGACATAAATGTGTGTGTGTGTGTGTGTGTGTGTGTGCGTGCGTGTGCGAGAGAGAACGAGAGAGAGAGAGAAGATAATTCTGAGAATTTGCAGAATTTCCATCAGAATTGTAATCTTCCGAGATAGTATGTACCGAACAAGATTAAATAAATGATATTCTCTTTAATTGAGGATTAGTTAACGTCCATTTAATTCGTAGATAAGTACAGATAATAAATATAAAAGGATCATTGTAGAAAGGAATAACGGGAGAAGTGTCGAACGAATTTTTAAACGGCAATAATTATTCGTCCTATCGGTATTTTAAATAAACGGTATTATTTATTTTAAATAAATAATATATTATTTACATAAATAATATATCGATAAGTAATACAATTGTACCTAATATATAAACCACCGACAAAAATCTATTCGAATTTACATGGATATTTATTTACTTACATACTTTATGTTTTATTTACGTACTTTATTATTTATTTTTCAAGGACGTTTATCATTAATCGAGATAAAAATTTTGATCGACTAGATAGAAGCGATACGAAGGTTTTAATAATGAATAAACGAAATGGTCATAACGTACGTACAAAAATTTATACTCGTATACGGGTTAGAGTGATGTATCTTCTTTTTTTTTTTCTTTTCTTTCTTCGTTCCCATTTTATCTCGAGACGATCTGCGTCTTTTTGGTCGCAGATAAGTGACGATAACGTGGATAAAGGGGATTAAACGTAGGACCGAATATGAAAAAGTGTCGATCGATTTTGAAACGTCAGCTTCGAGTGACGTAATACAGGCATTCAATTATTTATACTGCCAAAAAAAAAAAGAAAGTATTCGTACTTACGGTCCGTTCATTTTACAATGTTAATTTGTTATTAATTGATACAAATATTGAAACAAATAAATAGAAGTGACATGGGACTGTTAACGATAAATCGAAATAAATAAAAATTTTTCTATATATCTATAAAAAATTTTCGTTCGCTCGTTCATTTTTTTACTTTTATTTTTTTTTTAATTTTTATTTCTATCTACGTCTTTTGGTTCGGAGATGTAAGTAACATTTCCTGATATGGGGGGGGGGGGGATTTTAGTAGAACGAAAAATTGAGGTACGTCGATCGAATTTGAAAAGAGTGTGAAATTATTCGTCATGTCGTTTATATTAAACCTTTTGCTTCAGTATATTAAATAAATAATAGTGTGCATTTATTATATGACAACAAATCCCTATAGTTTTACGTAATACAAGTGACCGATGTAAATAAACTTTTTTAATTTCTTAATCTAAAATCGAATTTTTTTTCCTAATCTAATTTTTAGTCCTTAACCTACTAACGTTACATTTCTAATTTTTAACCTGAACTTGTACGACGTCGACGTTGACGATATTGACAAAACAACACGTACACCATTGAATAATTTTATGGCTTTCTAAAGATTTTAAAACTATTAAGAGAGAAATTATATGTTGCGTGTTAACGAAACGAAGGTTTAAACCGAACTGAAGTATTGACTATTTACAAGTACATGCGAATGTTTACTATTACATACCTATTATCCGTTCCATTATAGAACATCTATGATCGACGTGACCTAGACTGTGTCCTTTAAACGCATGTTTAACGTTGAATCGTACTTTAATTTAGCAAATTCTGATGTTAAATTAGTTCTAACATATACCTTACGTATTTAATATATTATAATTCTCTCTCTCTCTCTCTCTCTTGCATATTATATTTGTTCCAGTATCAAAAAAATTAATTTTCTTATAATAATTAATAATTAAAATTAATATTCCATATATGTATCTTATAATAAATATTTTTTATTTCCTTGTTTTTTAAATATGTATCATATATATATATAACAAAATAATTATATATATATATATATATATATATATATTTTGTTATATATATATATAACAAAATAATTAATTTTCCTTTAATATTCTTTATCTATATCTTGCAATAAATCTTTTTTAATAAAAAGAAGTTTTTAATTTTTTTATTTAACAAATATTTCACATCTCTCTCTCTTTCTCTCTCTTATTCTCTCTCTCTCTTTCTCTCTCTTATTCTCTCTCTCTCTCTCTCTCTCTCTCTCTCTCTCTCTCTCTCTCTCTCTCTCTACTCTCTCTCCTTTGCATAATATTATTTCAACACGATTAGGAACTCAACAGAAGTAAATAGAAAGCAACAGGGCCAACAAAAGGTAAAGAAGAAAAAAGAGAGGAAATAAAGAAGTGAAGAAGAGGAAAGAGAAGGAAAAAAGACGAAAAAATAAAGAATGAACGGGGTAACTTATTTTTCTTGAACCAAGGAATAAGGGGATAACTGTGGTGGGTGGGTGTGGGAGGGATGTCGGAAGATAGAAGAACCGGGTGGTAAACTTTCCAAGTGGCTTTAAGCGTTTCACGGGTTGGAACTTAATATCCGTATAATGGCGGGCGCGACTCCGCAGTTGAACGGCTAATTTGGTAGGACGTTGTGAAAAGTTAATGACTTTCTTTTGGAAAGAGGGGTAAAACTTACTTGTCTTATAGGTTGGTGCAAGTTTAATGGCGGATCTCCGTAAAGATTCGTGTTAGTTCGTCGGATCAGACCAAGGAATGAGAACAAAGGAAATAGTAGAACGTATGATTGACTCCCTACAGTTATATATATATATAAAACTATATATATATTCATAGAACTTCTTGGTTAGTTTTATTCCTTTTGCTATTCGTATATATTAATACGGCAAATAATTTTTAAGTTATCGAACAAATAAAATATAGAATAAAATTTATTTATAATAATTTATATATATTATAATGTGTGATCTACTTTTTACAGTTACATATGTGTGTGTGTGTGTGTGTGTGCGTGCGCGTGTATATGCGCATATATATATATATATATATATATATATATATATATATGTATATATATATGTATGTATGTATGTTATATCCGAAAACTTTTTTTGATTAGCTTTGTTACTTTTTAGTAATTAAGTTCAATATCTGATCGATAGTGAGTGATCGATTATTACTGCACACCAATCGAATTTCTTCATAAGTAGCAGAGGTAGTAATAGAGATTATATCCTTGCGAGAACTAGAATAGTAATATGAGAACTAAATATTAATATTTTCGAAGTGAACTTATCGTCTGTAATGTCTATCTCTCTTTTTATCCGTCTTTCTAACTTTACCCTTTCTATTTCCACTCATTCTTAATAGTTTATTAACAGGGACATTCTCAAGTGTCATTGACTCCTTTGGAAACGCGAAAGACTTGAAATTTTGTAATTTTCGTTAAAACGTATTATGACGTTGAACTTTTATTAACTTTGTTAGTGTATAGTCATATTTATTGTTATTGTTATTATTATTATTATTATTGGGTTGACAACTAAGTGATTGCGGATTCTATCCATAGATTCTTATTTAAAATCCGCAATCACTTATATTTATAATTTATAATAATAATAATAATAATTATTATTGTTATTATTGTTGTTGTTGTTGTTGTTGTTGTTGTTGTTGTTGTTATTGTTGTTATTGTTATTATTATGAACTGATAATTCAAATAATTAGCAAAGTACATTTATTTATCTCCTAACATTTTCAATTAATTCCACTCTCAGAGAGTGGCTAGAATATTACCTCTCCGCTAATTTATTATTCGAACTCGTTATCTCCAAAAGAAAGAGAAACTTCTTTTCATTAACATAAAACCATTGTACGTATAATAGGAATCGTAGAGGAAACGAGGTAAAGAGAAGTAGAGAGAAAAAGAGAGACAGAGTGAGAGAGAAAGAGAGAGAGAGAGAAGGAAAGATAAAGAGAGAGAGAGAAGCAGAGTAAGAGATTGAGAGAGAAAAGAGAGAGAGAGAGAGAGAGAGAGAGAGAGAGAGAGAGAGAGAGAGAGAGAGTAAGAGATTCAGAGAGAAGAGAGAGAAAATAAGAGATTGAGAGAGAAAAGAGAGAGAGAGTAAGAGATTGAGAGAGAGAGAGAGAGAGAGAGAGAAGAAAAAGCTCGTGAAAAGATGCTTCTATTCATTAACGATCGATTCATCGAACATCGAAGATTCATCGGGCATTGTTCGATGGTCGCATATAAATGCGAAACGTGAACTAAATTAATGGATTTTGATAGACTAAGAGGAACATTTATTAAAAGGTAACGGCGTGGGCAAGCGATGAGGATGGATGAAAGGAGGAGAATGAGGAAAGGAGTGGAGAGGGGTAAGGAGGAGGGAGGGGGACATTGTGGAGCAGGACGGGTAGGAAGAGGAGTAGGAGGACGAAGGTATAGACGAATAGAGAGAGAGAGAGAGAGAGGGGGGGGGGGTGAGTGAGTTTGAGATGCCCCTGGAGGGTAGGTTCATAGTATCTCACTCTTATGTTTAATAATCGTGTAAATTAATTAGGTATACACTATCGAAACAGTTAACCCGTTGATAGTAAGCTATAGATAAAAAAAATTCGACGAGGGTAAACATGATTCTAGTTGGTATCCTACCATCTACCTTCTCTCTCTCTCTCTCTCTCTCTCTCTCTATCTATCTATCTATTTATCTATCTATCTTTGTCTCTTTCTATAACCTCTCTAACCTATTCGCTCCCCACCACTCCTTCCCATACACTCCTTCGACCTTATTTTGTTCATAATCAGAACAAACATTTGGCCAGTTTCGTACCGAGCCATTAATAATTCATAGGGAAACTTAGGCGATCGCGTTGTTGTTAACTTCCCGGATGAACCTGATGAAGCTGTGTTCGATTACTATATATATATATATATATGTGTGTGTGTGTATATAATATATAGATATAGATGTTGCATTGCACGGTTTATTTTAAGAACAACAGGCCGAAGTAATAATTTTTAATTTATGGAAGAGACATTGAAAGGGATATTAATGTTCTTTTTTATTTATTTATTTATTTATTTTTGTTTCTTTTTTTTCGTTAGATCGAATTTTATTATTCGTTATACAGGTATTCGTTATTTTCAAGAGAATCAATCAACTGGGTGATATCGTTTCAAATTAAAATACGACGATTATATTTACAATATGTAAAATAAGGTCTAAGAACTCGTATAATTGATCGATCGATTGTTCGTTATTTTCAATGAATACGATATGAATTTTTTTTGTTTATAATATATATATATATATATATAATTACACCAATGCCGATAGAATTTAACGAATATAAGAGATTTCTTTTAATTT
>OU427011.1:3579828-3587328 GCA_911387935.1 Dolichovespula saxonica
TAGGGGTAATAAAAAGAGAATAAAGAGAAGTGGCTAATTAATTTTCATACTTCACGGAAAAGGGAAAAACAAATTCGGGGATTAGAGGGAGGGAGTGGGTGGTGGTGAAATAATGAAAGACGTGATGAGGGGAGGATGAGGGGAGAGGGACGAAAAGTCAATCGTCAGAGATTGCGTTTCGGTGTTGAAAACACGTGCACGTCCTTTTCCTTACTTCTTCTTGTTTTTAATTTTTTTTTTTTTTTGTTCATTTACGTTTCCATAGTTTTCAACGTGGTTATGATTCTAGAGCCGTTTGGAAAGGAAAGAGCAGCAGCAGCAACAGCAGCAGATAGCAAGCTGACTCCGTTGACTGCTGACGGCAGTGCCACGACGAAACCTGTAAAAACCAACGGCGGTAACGTTTGTTTTTAATTAATTAATTAATTACAACCGAGAGAGAAATTCTGAAAAGCCGTGAAACCGCGGGTCATTTGTTCCGTGATATCCGTGGAATAAATTTTCCCGAATTAAGGATAGATATAGAGTACGTATACATACGTATACGTGTATATCGGGTGAGTATTAAAGTAACGACGTTTTTATTTATTGATTAACGTCTATGATATTAACGTTTATACGTATTTTTGCTTTATTTCTCTCTAAATCATAATTTTTATTATTAAATATTTACATATTTATATGTAAAATAATAAAAATAATAATAAGTTAAATGATAATAATAATAAAATATATTTTAAATATTATTTATACATTATTATATCTTATATATTTATACATATATAGTATACATGACCGTGATATGTAAGTACGACAGTAATAATGACGAAACGTATCTCATAATAATTCAAAAATTTAGATAGACGAATAGATGTTTCATAGGTTCATTTTATCAACGATCCGTCCACGCTTATTTATATTTCATTTATATTAATCAACGTTACTTCGTGAAATATCAATGATTACGACGAAACAGGTTAATTCGTTTAATACTTAAGAATCTCGAATATCGTATATTTAGAACCCGTTAAAACGAGTATAATGCGAGTAATATTGTCACGAAGATTTGAACTTTTCTCCATCGCGATGAAAGAATGAATTTATTAAAACATTTGTTATTCAATTTTGTTAAGATAGTGGCGTGTACTTTATTGATATTTTTTCTCATTCTCTCTCTCTCTCTTTTTCTCTCTTTCTCTCTCCCTCTCGCTTTCTCTTCTTTTTTCTTTTTCTTTTCTCGTTTTTTCTTTCTTTTTTCATTTAACACGATTTATCAATTTATCTAACACAATTTTTTTCATCGGATAACACTATTTTATTTCTCATTCGTATAATCATGTTCGCCTATCAAAAATCTTTTTTTTAATTGGGACAGACAATCTGGGGGATTAATTAAATTTTTTTCTCTAGGTCTTTCTGTTAGCGAGAATTCCATTTAAATTTGATTATCTTATATATATATATATATATATATATATATATATATATATATATATGTATGTATGTATGTAATTTTAATAGAAAAAATATACGAATAATTATCCTCCCTGCTCCTTCTTCGAAGAATATTAAATAAAAGATTGTTAGATAATTGTTTCTTTTTTTTATAATTTGTTTATACAATATTATCGATCTATTTATTTCCTTATAGACTTTTTTTTCTACATTTCAATATCGCTTTTATTTTTATTTTATTTCTCTTTGTTTTTTCCTTCTTTGAATTTTGTTAGCTTTCATGGATTTTATATATATCGTTCTCTCTCTCTCTCTCTCTCTCCCTCTCTCTCTATTTCTCTATTTCTCACTCGAAAGCAATGATCTTTCTTGTTTTTCACTATTAAGTGAACTATTGGGACTATTGGCTAATGGAAAATCCAGATGCCAGTAAAATTTCAGGACAAAGAAGATTCGATCGACTCTCTATCCAACTGATGTTTACGTGTACGTGTGTGAAAATAGTGCAATGGGGGGTGGTTAGGAGGTAAAGTGCGAACGAATTAAAACGATTTTATTCATCCTACCTACCCTTTCATTCTGTCATAAAAAGCACTTTTCATTTTTCAAACGATTTCGAATCTATGACACGCATCGAAATACAAAGATTGTAAACGAAATTCGTTGTAATTCTCTACCGTTCTTTTTTTTTTCGTTATAGTACAAAATATTATCCAAATTCTTCTTATCAATCGAAACACACCAAAAAATATATATATTTTTCAACAAATGAAATGGAGAGAGCACTTAACAGATGTCGAACGATTTTGAAAATTTCTTTTATCGTTTTTGTCGAGTAGAAATAAAAAGAAAAAAAGAGAAAAAGAGAGAGAGAAAGAGAGAGAGAGAGAGAGAGAGGGAGAGAGAGCGAGTCCTTTTTGTATCGTAAAAAAGAAAATAATTATTCCAATCGAAATAAAAAAAAAAAAAATACACGAATACTTTATAACAAATGAAAGAAATACTTGGTAAATATTAAATGATTTTTTAAAAATTCCTTTTATCGCTTTTATCGAGTAAAAATAAAAAGAGAGAGAAAGAGAGACAGAGTGAGATAGATAGAGAGAGGGAGAGAGAGAGAGAGAGAGAGAGAGAGAGAGAGAGAGAGAGAGAGAGAGAGAGAGAGAGAGAGGGTCTTTTCTGTATAGTAAAAAGGAAAAATAATTATTGGGATTATAATGAATAAACGGAAAATTACACTTTTCAACGAATGAAAAGAATATTTGGCATATGTTGAATGATTTAAAAAATTCCTTCCATCGCATTTATCGAATACGATAAAAAAGTGATGAGATGGGCGATTTTCTGCTTGTAAAAAATGCGAATATCGTAATTATCAATCGAATAACAATACCAGTACTTGTTTAGTAAACGAAAGGGGTTATATTTGATGGATGTTTCTGAATTCGTTGAAAATTCCTATCGTCACTTTTATCTCGTATAAATAAAAATGTAAATAAATGAAGAACAAAGAGAGTAGTATTGTGCGGTATTCGTAAAAAAAAAAAATGAAGAATAAATAAATAAAATAAAAAAAAGGACAAAAAAGAACCATACTTTTGAACAAATGAAATGAATACTTGGCGAATATATATATATATATATATATATATATATATATATATATATATATATATATATATATATATATATATATAAGCGGGTGTGTGTGCGTTTGTAGATGATGAATGATCCTTAAATGTCCTTTAACAACTTTTATCCGAGTATAATTGTGTGTGTGTGTGTGTGTGTGTATGTGCGTGATAGAGAGAGAGAGAGAGAGAGAACTTGTTCATATCTTATTTGAAATCTGTAGAAACGTGGAAGATAGAAGGATCAGAAAAAGAGAGATAAAGAAATAAGGAGAGAGGAAGGGAGAGAGAGAGAGAGAGAGAGAGATAGAGTAATCGCAATCCTTAGCCGTCTATCTTTCGGCTAATATTTGCAGTTAACCTCTCGAAGTCGTTCGGGATTGCTTCCTTACGTCCTTGACTTCTCAACTCTTGTTGAAGATCTGAACGTAACCGTTCGGATGTTTCTTCCGCTTGTTCATCATCTTCTTCGGTCTTTATGTACTCGAGGAATACCTCTTAAAGGGACTCTCTCTCTCTCTCTTTCTCTCTCTCTGTCTTCTATTTCGCAAAAAGGCGACACGTTCTCTCTCTCTCTCTCTCTCTCTCTTTCTTTCTTTCCATTCTATACTACTTCCTTTCTCGTTCTTTACTATGCTTCCTTTTCCTCCTTCTCTATTTCTCTCTCTCTCTCTCTCTCTCTATCTCTCTTTCTCTTTTCCAGTCGGTCTCACTTAAAAGACCTTTTTGCAGACGAGCGAGGAAGCTAAGAGGCCGGAATGATTAATGAGGAAGCGGCCGAAGAGTCCGGACTCTACTCTCGTTTCCTGCACTCGCTTTTCCATGGCTTAATTTCTCGTGGCAGGATCCACCACCACCACCACCACCATCACCACCACCATCCTCTTCCTTCTATCCCACCTCAACCCATCCCATCCTCCCATCCTCCCCTCTCCCTTTTCCCACCATTTTCCACTCCTCGAAAACGCGGTAGATCGCGCGCTCTACACGTTATATCCTTATAATAGTAGTAGTAGTGTAGTAGTAGTAGTAATAGTAATAGTTACCAGTTAGTTAGTTGTAGTTTAATAGTGGTTTAGTGGTAGTAATGGTAGCAACAGTAATCGTCGATTGGTACACTCACCAACAATTCCACCCTTTTTCATTATTTTCATCGGGGAAATGGTTTCTCGCTTAGGAAAACGAAAGGGGTTCGTTAGATTCTAATGAAAAACGCCGACGTTACGTTCGAAACGTTTTTTTCTTCCCCCCTTTTTCTATTTTCTTTTTCTTTTTTGCATTTTATCTCGCAAGGTGTAGGAAATTATTTGTTAAAAAGAAAAAAAGGGAGAACAAAATTGTCGCCTCTAACTTGCCTTCTCCGAGATTACCGTACGTTTTTTCGACGAACGTTAAACGTTCTAACGTTAGAACGTACGTATGTGTGTGTGCGCCATGGATTATGTTGCATACACCATGGTTTTATGTCACATCGTGTATAGAAAATAAGTTGTTTACTTGTTCTGTTTGTGCGAAACACCGTTGAATATTTTGTTATTTTATAAAAAAAAAAAAAAAAAACATAGAACGTTGCATATGTACAATGTGTAACGAATGGGATTTATGGTGAACGTTTCTGCAATTTTGATTTGTCTTCCTGCGGCGAAGAACGTATTCGAATATGGTATTCCATAAAAATTTCCGTAGGAACTTTTTTCTCCATAGCACTGATTCACGATTTAACGGTTGGCGTCTGGGTTGCAATTTTCTTTTTTTTCTTTTTCGACTTTGTATTCGCCCGGTAATCCGATTGAATATTCCGATCGTATAAAAATACGCGAATGATTATCTATATTTGACTGAGTTACGTGAACTCGTTTAACACGGATTAAAGAAAAGAAAAAAATAATTTTAATCAGAGGTACCAATTCACGTTGCATTTGATCGGTGAATAATAAAAAATTTTAATAATATCTATTAAAAAGAAAAAACAAAAGCAAAGAAAATGAAACGATACTGTTCGATTCAAATTTTGTATCCAAAGATGTTTCTCCTCAACCCGTTCCTCCCCCACTCTCACCTTGCATTTGATCGACCAATAATAAAATCTGAATTATTTCTAATAATAAAAAGAAAAAAAAAAACAAACAGAAATAAAGAAACGATATTATTTGATTCAAATTTTGTATCCAAAGTGTATATCCTCATCCCTTCCACCCCTATGCCTCTTGCATTTTTGATGGACGAAAAATAAAATCTGAATTAAATCTAATAAAAGTAAGAATAAGAAAGAAACAAAAATAGAAGAAGAAAGAAAAGAAAAAAAAGTAAGAAGAAAAGCGATAATTAAACGATCGTAATTCGATTAGAATAATACTTTACTGGAATAAAAAAATTCTGATTAAATTGTATATCCTTCCTCGATTTAAACGTCGAATAATAAAATCTAAATTATATCTAATAAAATAAAAAAAAAAACAAACAAACAAAAGTAATGAAACGATACCATTCGATTCAAATTTTGTATCCAAAGTGTGTATGCTCATCCCTTCCTCCACCCCCTACTCCTCTTGCATTTTTAATCGGCGGATAATAAAATCTGAATTAATTCTAATAAAAGCAAGAATAAGAAAGAGAAAAAAAAATAAAGGAAGAAAGAAAGGAAAAGAAGGAAGAAGAAGAAATAGAAATAACGAAACGGTGGTATTCGATTAGTTTAGAAAAATATGTGTCGTCCTCGTCGTCGTCCTAAACTAAAGAAGAGAGAAAGGAAGGAAGGAAGGAAGGATGAAAGGAAGGAAGGAAGGAAGGAAGGAAGGAAGGAAGCTTCATCGAAATTTGAAAGCGCAAACACAACGTTTACCCTGTCCCTGGTGTCCGCATCCGGGAACACTTGGCGAATCTTCCTTCCCAAGCATTCGTCATTTTAACGAGAATTTTATTGCGAGTCTCGGTGCCGTTTCTCACGGCGTAGTCCGCGATTCGTGGGTGAGCTCGGTCGGGAAGGAGTGGGAAGAAAAAGGGAATGGGTGAGGGAGGGAGGGAGGGAGGGAGGGAGGGAGGGACGGGGATGCGAAAAGGGAGAACTTTGCCAGAGGAATATGAAACGGAGCGTGCCACGAGAGGCTAGAAATCCGTTGAGAACTCGACTCCTTCTGCCGGATGTCGTCGTTGCCATCGTTACGACATTACTGACTTTCCAAACTCGATCCTTTAGGCCACACCTACTTTATTATTTTAATATGCCGAGTACTCCGTTTCTTTGTTTTATTTTCTCTCTCTCTCTCTCTCTCTTTCTGTATTTTTTCCTCCCTCTTTTTTTCATCTTTGTTTTTTTTTCCTTTTTTCTCTTCGATCGATCGAAAGATAAAAAAAAATTTGTATCTATGGATAATGTAATAAGTAATAGTACAGAGATAGTAAATAGTAATAATACAGAGTACATAATAATGTAATAGTACAGAGAGCTTTCGTTTTCGTTTACGACGTTATAATGATAATGACAGTGATAATGATTATTGTTACTGTTATTATTGTTGTTATTATTATTATTATTATTATTATTATTATTATTATTATTATTATTATTATTATTATTATTAACGATTAATAATCATATTAATTAAGGTAATAAATATTTTTTTTCTGAATATTTTTCTTCCCTCCTTTCATCTTTTTTTTCTTCGATCGATCGGAAGATAAAGAACAACTTATATCTACGGATAATGTGATAGTACAGAGAGTTTTCGTTTTCGTCTACGACGTTATAATGATAATGATAATGATAATGATAATGACAATGATTATTGTTATTATTATTGTATTATTATTATTAGTAACGATTAATAATCATATTAATTGAGGTTATTAATACTATTATTAATAAAAGGAAATAATATTTTGAAGATAAAAAAAAAACAAAAGGATAATAAATGTTAAAAGTTAAATGTTTCCAAAAAATAAAATTATTATTATTTATTATCATCGAATGATTTTGTACGTAATTGAAGAATTAGAGCGGAATAACGATATGACTGATAAATGATAATTTTCGATTGTCCTTGGAAGATGCGAAATGATTAACAATTGATATCACGTGGATTTTTGTATTGAAATAATAATTGCCGTTAGGTAAACTTATAATAAATGGCTGACGAAATTTAATTTTGTTCTTTTTTTTACAAAAATAATAAAGATAAAAGGAAACGAAAAGAACATTCGTTCCTTCCATTTCTTTCTTTTTCTTCCTCGTAGACAAAACGAACTAACACTTAAATTTCGTTGAAAAAGAATTAAAATATAAGATAATTTCTATAAGGACAAATTTACTACATACATACATACACACATACATTCATATAAATAAATAAATCGTCCGATTATTTTCTAATAGACATAAAAATGCGAGGATGACGAAAAAAAGTGAAGAAAAAAA
>OU427011.1:3592328-3599828 GCA_911387935.1 Dolichovespula saxonica
TTACACCCTTTCTGTCGAATTCATATAACACTTATCGCTTTCTCCCTCATACTTCTTCATCATCATCATCATCATCATCATCAAATTCTTCTTTTTCTTTCTGTATCAAACTAATCTTCTCTCTCTCTTTCTCTCTCTTACTCATACTCTATCTTACTCCCTTTTTCAAACTCATATACTTATCTCCTTCTACCTAGCTACTCTTTCTCTTTCGTCCCACTTTACGTCGAATTAAATTTCTCTCTCTCTCTCTCTTTCTATCTTTATCTCCTTTTCATTCGTTTTATTCAATCATTTTCTCAAAAAAGGAAAAAACAAAAAAAAAGAGAACAAAGAAAAGAAAAACTATTCTTTTTCTCTCTTCGTGTTTTCTTTTTCGATCGTTTGAGGATTATTTTCTTTTATTTATCTCATTCTTCGTCGTAGAACAAAAGGCAAATGCGAGAGGGGGAGGGAAACGAGATAGAAGATCTAGGACTTACCCCTCTAAGATTTCTCAAGTAGCTGCCGCCCCCTTAAGGGGCAGATCCTTTCTTACATTAGAATTGCCTCCGTAACTATCCTTCCCTGAAAATGAACTTTCCTGATCTCTGGCGTTACGAGTTTAGCCTCTGAAATAATGTCCCTTAGTACGTTCTTATCCTCTACTAACGACAGTCCCAATTGTAATCGTGGTACGGTAATTGTGACGAGAGGGTGAACACCCCCTTTAATTGAATTTATGTCCTATCCCGATCTCGGTTAATTCTTTCGCCCAATTTCATGATGATTTTTCTTTTCTCTCTTCTCTCTCTCTCTCTCTCTCTCTTTTCTTTTTGTTTTCTATTCTTTTGGGTGGGGGTGAGAGGAGAAGGGGAAGGGGTTTACACGTGACAAGAAATATAACGAAAGAAAATCGAAAATACTTTCATTCAATTTGACAATAAAATTTAACGTAACATACACGTGACTTAACGTGACGTAATATAATATAATATAATATAATTATAGTATAATTATAATATAATGTAATTAAATGAAATTTAATTTCTTTTAGGGGTTAAATTCCAAGGAGATTTTGTTTTAATCTTCTTTGTTTAAAGAAATTAAATTAAATTAAATGTTAAATTGAATTACATTAAATTTATTCAATTGAATTACGTTAAATTAATTTCCACGTTGACGATACGTTTTATATATTTTCTCGTTTCCTTCTTGTTTTTTTATTTTTTTGTGATTTCATCGCCTCGGATATATATTCCAATTGTTTGTAATAATTTCGTTTGAAATATTCCTCAAGATGAAATGTTTATGAATCTAGTAATTACTTAAAAAACATTGCTAATTAGCGAAGCCATTCGGACGGTGAGTTGGTGAGGTGCGGGAGTGGGAAGGGGAGGGTTACAACCTTTCACGATTTCGTGTTATGAATAATTCATTCTAACTACGCTTTTTCTTTTCTTTCAGAAGTAAAGGATCGCGTGACTTTCGATCATTACGAGAAAATAAATCGCAATGTTTCAACCCCAAGGATCGTATCGACGAATTCGTATATCTTTAAGTCGCGTCTTAACGTCCATTTAACATTGTAATTTTGACGTTTTACAATGAACGCTATATTCTTACAATAGTTTCCTTAATAAAAATTTGTATGCAAATTAACTGATTTCGTGCGAATCATTTTCTTATTGTTGTTGTTGTTCTCTCTCCTTTTTTTTGTTTCCTTATCCCTTTAACTCGTAGCACGATTGATATATAAATTACTTTCACGAGAAAGGTTTCAATGCGGATACGACGTTTAGATTATAAAATTGTAATATACGTATACACGCGTACGCGTGTGTGCAATTAAATGGCCGATCGAATTCGTCGACGTGAGATTGAAATTAAAAAAAAAAAAATAAATAAATAAAATAATCATCTTGCAAAGAAATGATGCGCAAATTATTACGTCTCATTTCGAGCCCATTCTATTCGATCTCTCTTTACTTACGAAATTGCGCGGTATCATTTTCGGTAGGATTGATAAAATTCTTTAATAAAAAAAAAAAATCAAAGCTTGCAGATATATTAAGAATATTTAGTAGTCGGCCAGAGATAACCGTGAAACTTTTTTTTTCTTTTCACAATTTTTCGCGCGAAACAATAAATAATGGCTAATGGACCAGAGTGGGGGGGGGGGGGAGCGTGTGGTCGGGGAGGAGGATGTGTGGGGGAGAGTTTCAAAAAGGACAGAAA
Organism: Dolichovespula saxonica; assembly: GCA_911387935.1. Taxonomy (NCBI): domain Eukaryota; kingdom Metazoa; phylum Arthropoda; class Insecta; order Hymenoptera; family Vespidae; genus Dolichovespula; species Dolichovespula saxonica. Next base: position 3,594,546 of record OU427011.1, read on the forward strand.
AAAAAACAAAGAAGAGAATCGATTAAAAAAAATCTACAAATAAAAAATTGTGCAGTCACGTTTGAAATAGTCAAAGCAAACGGGACATCGATTAGATTTGATTTACGTACGTAGATAGATGCATCTATCGCATATATTTTTTTCATTTCGATCATTTCTTTTCCATCGATGATAACATTTCGAGTTGAAAAAAAAAAAGAATAAAGGAATGATAGATTCGACGTCATCCAATCTTTTCCCCCGTTACATTAATGAAAACACTAATTTTCATGGAGGATAAAGTTTCGTGACGTATTCATGAAGACTTCCTGGTAAGCTTCGAAATATCATCGAGCATTGAACTATTTCGGGTCTAGGCTACCAGAATCAGTTCCGTGCCGGTTAGATAATTTCGGCTACTTACGACCAATCCGCTCGCACTTGACTTTCAAGCGGATAAATTTAGGTAGGATGAACGGGCACAAGAACTCGTATAAACGACTCGTAAAGTATACTAAATATATATACAAACGCACACGTACACATAGATATGTTTTATACATGTATGTTTGTTCGTGTTCATTTATGTGCGTGTTTGTTCGTCTGTGTGTGTATATATGTATATATGTATAAATAGGTATAGATACGTATCTATCACTGAATTTACCGTTCGTTTAAACTCTCTCAACGCGTATATCACGGTACGCTGATAAACATTGAACCAAACAATTTTTATATTTGGATAATGGGAAGGTCGATTGGATTAAAGAGATAATTAACTAAAAGGAGAATACATAAACAAAGGACATTGATGATTAGGTAAAAATAAAGAAGAAGAAAGTAAAGAATAAAAATGGAAAGGGGCAAAAAAAAGAGAAATGATCGAACGAAGCGAATGATCTCGAAGCATCGAAAAGAAAAGGAAATAGAAAAGGAGCACCAGAAAAGAATGTATATAATAAAAACAAAAGTAAATAAGATAATAAAGAGCAAGGAAATAAAAGTATTCGAAATAAAAGTAAGCAAAACGGAATGGGTGTTTTGACGGATAATAATAATAATAACAATAATAAAAAATGAGAAGAAAAGGAAAAAAATTGACGTAGAATAAATAAAAAATAAAATTAATAATAATAATATCAATGATAAATTCAAACGAACTATTAATCCAAAAATCAGTATCCATAAGTTGCAGATGTATTAATGGATGAAAATTGATGAGATGTAATAATTGATGAAAAGATGCACGTAAAAAAGAAAAAAATGAAAGAAAAATAAATAAATATTGTCAATAAGATGAAGAGGAACGGAAGCGTTGGTTTTAAAATTTTGCCAAAAAGAAATTAAAAATAGGAAAAAATTAAAAAGAGGAAAAACAAATTGAAACAAGATTAAAAAAAATAAATATTAACCGTTCACAACCGACTCGTCTTAAGAGTTCTTTGTCGTTTTTTTTTGCTTTTATTTATTTTTTTTCCCTCTTATTTTTTTCCTCCGTCGAGATGCACGTCGACGCCGTCTCTCGATGCAGCTGCGACTGTTCCGTTGAACGTCGAACAGAAGGCTCGATACAATGCCGAAAGATATTAATATTGGCAGTTGATACATCGCCGTGGTTTTGGGCGTCGTTTACGTGCCACAGACATACCGGGTGACCCCTTAATATTCCGGACGCGTCATCGCCGTTTCTAACGCGGACGGATGCGAATTCGTGCAACGTTCCGTGAATTTCAAATTATACGATTGGAAAGTAAGGTTCCAACATAGCGAAAAAAAAAAGAAAACAGGTGTTACCGGTGTTACACTATCAATATTTTCCTATATCACCTAATTAACGATAGAAATTATCTTTTTCATTCGAACGAACGAAAACGATCACGAATATGCATGTAGTATACGTAGACGATAATAATTATTACGTGTATTGAATTATTATTATTAATTATTAAAGAAGTGAAATTAATAATTATAATGGTGAGTATTATTAAATAATTATTATAATTGTAATTATATTGGTAATATATATTATATATGTTATTACTATATTAGTATATTAATATTATATTATAATACTGTTACAATATAATATTATTTATATGTGATATATATAGTGAAATGTAATATATATATATATATATATATATATATATATATATATATATATATATTATATTATTATCTAACATATTATATATTTTGATTATATATTATCTATATTTTAATTACTTATAGCCTTAACAAGAGATATGAAATAAAAATTGTAACGTTCAATCGTTTAATATAAATTTTCAAATCTACGTTACTTTCGAGTTTATTCTATACTAAATGTATATAATTTTTTTTTGATTATACTTTTTGATGAATAACGAAAACGAGTCCGAACATATAAATATCGTTATAAAAGTCGATAAGTTAAAACACGTTTGATCGAAGGAGTCTTTATTCTCTCGTTGAAGAAATCTGGAGAGTTTCATATCGGCTGTTAACGAAGCATTTATCGAAGTTACAACAGAGAGATAGCATAATTTCGTTCCATGATTATACTAGTTCGATAAACTACCAACCAATGTTCTATTACTGCGAATATATAGCGCTTCCTCGTTTAATACGAGATTAACTTACGAGGATTGACCTCATTTCCTTGGTATTATAATCGACGATTCATCAAAACTTCATCGTATACCGGTTATTGTTCGTTAATTAGTACGATACGTCATTTCTAGAATAAAGATCTATCACGATTCGTACGAATCGTAATTGTTTATCGAGAAATTATCTTTATCTTTGTCTTTTTCTTTTTATTTTTGTTTGTTCGATTTTCTTTCTTCACTCCTCTTACCTTTACATCTCGTCTTTCACTGTAATACATTTATCCACGATAATATTCCATATCATCGTTTATATCAATAATATAATACATTATTATTATCATCACTATTATTTATGTATTATCATTGTCGTCATAGTTATCATTATCGTTAATCATTTTGTTATTACAATCGAACGATGATCGTACTCGTGAAATATAACGAACCAACAAGCGACACAGAACGTACACCGGAAAGGTATATTTAATTATTTTAGAAAAAACAAAAAGGAAGACAAAACAAGAAAAGAAAAGAAAGACCATCGAAATAAAACTTCTTACGATACTATCAGAAATCGATCTGTCACGATTGTCACACTTCGTAATAATAATAACGATAAAATATTTATACTCTTCTTATTGTCGTACGATAAGATTGAGTAGGAAATATTTTTATCGTCTCGTATCGATATTTTTCCTTTTCCTTTTTTTCCCTCTCTATTTTTTTTTTTTTGAAAGCAAGAGAGAGAGAGTGAGAGAGGATCAACGCTGAGCAATATCCTATAAGAGGGTAGAAGGGTAGGAAACCATAGAGAATTTAATAATATAGCCCTTTCGCAAAAAGAGAAAGAGAGACAGAGAGTATGAGAGAGAGAGAGAGAGAGGTATCCGTTGATTTATATATTATGATACAGCTCGATGCGTGTTCCGATATAAATCAGGATCTAGTTACCTTGGCAAGAAGAGAAGAGGGTTAGGGATAACTAAAGTGTAAAAGAAAGAGAGAGAGAGAGAGAGAGAGAGAGAGAGAGAGAGAGAGAGTGAGACATAATATTGGTGCATCTTAGGAGCAACAGTATCCCTTTTAGAACACAAAGATGATGGTTGGTGTAAAGTTTCACGCAAGGAGACAAGGCAACAAACCTATACCTTTCTCGTTTCTTTTAATTTTATTTTTATCTTTTCTTTGTTAATTTTTTTTTTTTTTTATATCATTATCTCTTCACACGCTTATTCCTTTAACAAGGAGCAACCGTTATACACACACATATATATATTTATATATATATATCATTTGTTGTAAAAAAACGAAGTAATTTAGAACGATACGTGAAACGTGTTTTTGTTTGTCAAAAAAAAAAAAGAAGATAAAGAAAGGAAAAAAAAAGAAATAAGAAATAAAGAAAAAGTTCGTAACGACGAATCGCATCATCGAAAATTTCTAAAAAAAAAAAAAAAAGAAAAAAACCCGCAATAGAATCGAAATGGTATTGTATAGAATATGGGGGAGATTGTTGAATGTTACCAAGCTATTTCAGGTGTGTCAAGTTCTCGAATGCAGGAACGTTGGACAATATCTTGCGGTACACGTACGGCTATAAAGCCTCTAGCTCTGCTAGCTTCGAAACGCGAGTGTGGTATAGCTCACCATTCTCTTTGGATCGTTGAAACCGACGATGTCTAATAAAAAACCATGGAAGAAAAAGAGTGCTAACGTTACCGGAGGAACAACGAATTGATGCTGGTACATATCTATCTACCCTATGTACATACGTACGCATGTATGTGATGCATCTATTCGTATATATGTATGTATGGATCGTATGTATTTATGTGATGCGTTTATAGTATGTACGTACATATGTATGTATAGATCGTATGTATATATGTATGTGATGCGTGTATAGTGTGTATGTATATATATATATTTATGTATGCGTTGCGTATATCGTTTGTATGTACGTGTGCATGCGTGTGTATAATGCATGTATTAGTATGTATATGTGCGTACAGTCGAAAGCAATGCTGCTCTTTACATTACCGTTTATAATCGATACGAACAATTTAATTTATTTTTTATTAATATCAATTATGACGATGACGATGACGATTATTATTAATATTATTATTGTTATTATGATTATTAGAGCGTTGATAATAAAACGAATATTTTCCTTTATACGAATTATTCGTGTTTTATAGGAAGACTCGATAAGTCAGACATACATGTTTATTCCGATGATCATTATGTTATATTATGTGCATTATATTGTATTACGGGCATTCTTATTTATATATAAATCCGCTTTGGATCGTTGAAAACGACGATGTCTAAAAAAAGGAGAAAAGAATGGCACGGAAGAAAAAGAGTACTAAAGTTAATGGAGAAACAATAATACGTATTTATGTATTTATGTACGTACGTACGTACTATGTATGTTTGTGTGTGTGCGCGTGCGTGCGTGCGTGTGTAGTTAAATGCAATGCGTCTATCTATTTCATCGTTTCTAATCGATATGAATAATTTTATTTATTTTTTATTAATACCAATGATAACGATAATGACGATTATTATTATTATTAATATTATTATTATTATTATTATACGATTGTTACATTATTTTATTTCAATCTTATTAATATATAAATTTTTATTATTACGTCAATGAAAAAACGTATTATTATCACTATTTGATTAATTCAAATTTTGTCAAATA
>OU427011.1:3604828-3666080 GCA_911387935.1 Dolichovespula saxonica
ATATAAATATAAATATATATATATATATATATATATATATTTATACACGTTAGTTTCGAAAAAGGGTTTTATAATACGATATATCCGTTGAAATGCATCTTCGTAGTATCACAGTTCCGATAGTTCGGAACCCGAACTTGGCAAATTTCTTTTTTTCCCTCCCCCACCAATTTTTACGTTCTCTACCTCTAGGATCCTTCCTTTTTCCATTTCTTCTCATCCCTCACTTCCAACCCCCGGGTGTCCGTTACCCCGCTGTATATTCGACTGCAACGGTCACTACCCTCTCCTCACGCCACCTACCCTCGTCTTAGCCACCCTCTTACTACCTTTCTAACCGGACGCCTGCCAGGAAGGACCTTTAGTCGCAACAAACGATACGGTACGATATATGTGTATGTACTGACGTAAGGTATATAAGTACCTACAATACGTACATACATATGTATGTATGTATGTATGTATGTATGTATGTATGTATGTATGTATGTATATATGCATGTATGTATGTATGAATGGATGTATGTATGTATACGTCACGACATTGAGAGCTTATTGATGCGTACCTCTTTACGAAGAAAGGAGATACGAGAGAAATTTATTTTTAACGATTCCAAGACCATTTATTCCATCGAACGAACCTGAACAGACCCCCCCCCACCCCTTTCCACCCACCCACCTTTCCCACCTCATGCCCTCTGCTTTATAATACCTTATTTTTCTATGCAAAATATTTAATCCTGACATTTTAGAAAGAAAACAAAAAAGAATTGTCAAAAATATCTCATCTCTAATGAATTCTCGAATCTAAAATATATCGTCCAATTGAACAGCCAATAAAACGAATTTGTATAAGTATTAATTTTTCAAATTTTTTAAAAATAATTAATTCTTTATTAATATTGATTATTAGTGATTAATATTATTTGTGTATTTATGTGTGTGTGTGTGTGTTTTTACGGAATGTCCCATTTGAAGCACCTCACGCAATTATAATATTTTCATAACTGCGTCTCTATCCTCCTCACCCGCCCACCGATCACGAAAGAGGGTAAGTTTTATTGGAACGTGTTTTTTTTTTTTTTTTAACGCGCCATAGCTCGTGAAATAATTGCGTGCGAAAATTCAAATGGGTCACTTTGTATATACATTCATAAATACGTTCATACATAACATACATACATACATACGTATATAAATCTTTCTATCTCTCTCTCTCTCTCTCTCTCTCTCTCTCTCTCTCTCTATATATATATATATATATATATATATATATATATATATATATCTTTCTTTCTGTCTTCTTTTTTTAACTCGAAGCTTATAAAGTGATAGATAATTTCTAATGGCAATGCTTGGAAGAAATTTATCGGAGGAAAAGTTTGTGAATTATTCTATTCGATTATATCGATCGATTCTATTTCTTTCCTCCATATTCTTCCGATAAAAATAAATATCCTCTTTACGTCGGTTAAAACAAACAAAGCGAACTCATTTAAGCGAAATAGAGTCGCTTCTTCGTCAAATAAAAATATTACGGTTTCGAGACGGATCTTTCTTGTCGCGATAAATATTACTTATCGCAGACGTTGTGTCTATCTTAAATTTGTCCGTAACATGCAACTTTCGTAGCGCTGTTATAGTTACGGATAGTTTATCACAAAAAATTTCGATTATTTTTGATATTTCGATTTTTATTAATCTAAATGAATTCTTTTGAAGTAAATAATGACTAATGACTAATGATTAAAATACTTCAGAAATGGGGACTTCGAAGAGAAGTCGATGAAACGGATTACATCTTCTAAACGCATATATTTCACGATTAGAAATTATGACGGATCGTATGTTATATTTTTGGAAAAATTTGATTAGACCAACGATAAAAAGATTTGAAATATTAACAATCGTACGAAATGAGAGATTTCATTTTTTAACATATTCTATCATTAGAAAATGGAATAGATCGTTTGTTATGAATTTAGAACAGTTCGATTTTACAAAACGGGTAAAAAACATTTGAAACATTAATGATCATAGGAATTTAGTCAAAAGACACGTTCTATTTTCTAACATTTTTTTTTTATTATTAAATAGAATCGATCGTTTGCTACATATTCGTAACGATTTGATTTCACAAGTGATAAAAAAAGATTTGAAATTATAATAAATATTCGAATAATATGTTTAAAAATGAGCAATGTTTTTCCGTTATGTCTTACCATTCGAAAATAAAACAGATTAGCAAGTTTAAATTAATTATTATATATATATATATATATATATATATATATATTATATATTTATAGGGGATATTTCGTAAATTGAAAGATAGAATAGATCGTATAGAAAGTTTAATTGAGATATTATACAAGAATAATAAGATTATAAAATTGGACAAGAAGTTTTGAGATTGGGGATGATGGTACGAATACGTTGAGAGAGAGAGAGAGAGAGAGAGAGAGAGAAGGGGACATGTCGGCCTCTTGTTAGTAAAATCACGTGAAAGGCGTAATCTCGTACCTACGTCGTTCAATCTCCCAATCTGTCCCTTTAACTTGATCCGAGTAGTCGTAAATCTTTCACAGTTGCGATTTCGTTAAATCGCCTTATCAAACTCGCACGCCGTTAACCCTTTTACGAGAGAATTACGATCTAATTCTCGTTCTAACGACTTCTATGCAATTTCATATATGCGAAATTTCGATGAGAAATAAAGAAAAAAAAAAAAAAAAAGAAAAAAATGAAAGAAGAAAAAGAAGGGAAAAATGAAGAAGAATGTAAAACGTTAATTAATTAATATTAACGCAAGTATTTCTTTTTTTATTTCCTTTAATATTAATTTTTATCGTCTTTTAATGAAAAAAATAATATATATGTGAGTGTGTGTGTGTGTGTGTTTGAGTATAGTCGCACGTAATAAATGTTAATGACTGATAATCGATATCTCGTTTATCGATAACGAGTGCGACGTTAAACAGATTCCTACGTTTGATTCGAAACGAAAAATTATTTTACGTACGAACGAAATTTTTAGCCGACGCAAATAATATCGTAAAGACATTAACTTCGATACGAGATATACGAAATAATTTCTGCTTATTCCTCCCTCCTGTCCCGCCTCCGCCCCCAACATCCCTCCCAACAACAACATGCACCGTATATTCGATTTCATCGACGATTGCTAATCTGGAAAGGGGGTACGCGGAAGTTAAATTATATCGAAGAGAGCTTTTCAAATAGTCGATCAGTCGGGAAAGTTCAATATTCTCGATATTAATACAAGTTTTTATCGTAATTAATGATTAATAATTGAGCATTCCGTCGAGAAGAGAAATGCACATACATGGATATGTATATTATTATTATTATTATTATTTTCTTTTTTTTTTATAATATCCTTCATTAACGAGTAACAATTGAAAGGCTGAAAGAAATAGAAAAAAAAAATTTTCTTTCATTTTTCTATATATTTTTTTTTTTTTTTCAACACATCTCCAACTCTCAATTAATGCATGCACAGTTTTTAATTACGGTTCAGCCGGATTCTACGGTTCCGTGATATTTCATTTCGTCTTATGTTTTTTCTCTTGATTTCTCAATTTCTCTCTCTCTCTCTCTCTCTCTCTCTCTTCGTATCTCTTCTTTCCTTTAGTTTCTCTTTTCGTACTTTCGAAATAATTCGACTGCTTGTGCGGAAAGACGTTTCAGGGATAGACTTACTCGAGGAGGAGTCAGTATGGGGGAGGAGAGGAAAGGATGGGAAAGGTACGATATCATTTTGCAATTGAAAGTTCACGCACGGAATGCTGTCCCATCAAGAGGCTAACAGCCGCGAAATGAAATTTTGTACCGTGGTTTGTACCGGTCACCGCCTGTGTGAGAATTTTTCCGACGTAACGTGCTTGACCGCGAAGACCTCGACGAAGAAAGAGAATGAGGATGAAAACAGAAAGAAAGATGGAGAGACGTAGAGAGAGAGAGAGAGAGAGAGAGAGAGAGAGAGAGAGAGAGAGAGAGAGAGAGAGAGAGAGAGAGAGAGAGAGGGAGAGAAATAATTGTGACATAGACAGACAGAATAATTATGTTGAAATGTTAAGAAAAACGAAATAGTCATAATTAATGTATGTGTGAACAAAATTTGCGGCTTAATGATCATTTCTATTGTAATTTTTTATAATCGATCTACATGAAAATAGATAATAACGAATGTAACGAATATAGGATTTTGATACTCCTCTAGATAGAGAAAGAAAGAGATTATTGTGACACAGATAAACAGAGTCATTACGTTGGAATGATAAGTAAACGAAATAATCAAAATTAATGTATGTGTGAACAAAGTTTGCGGCTTAATGACCATTTCTATTGCAAATTGTTTAATAATCGATCTAATTTTTTATAATCGATCTACATGAAAATAAATAATAACGAACGTAACGAATATAGATTTTGATTTTATTATTTCGACTCCCCTCTATTCCCTCCCTCCACTTTTCTCGCTCCTTCACAAGCTTTATATAATTCTATCTTTCTCTAATCTCTCCTTCTGTCTTAAAAGTAAACAAAATCAAAAAAGATAAATAAAAAAGAGGAACACGCCGACTAAAAGTTTTTACGTGGGCCAAAAATTCCCAGATAATTTAAAAAATCAAATATACGACGTAACTGAGCGTACATTTTACGTTAAGTTTGAATCAATAATTCAAAATTTCTCCGTGTTCGTCGGTAAGAAAATTTCGATAAATATCGTTTAACGATACTACATAACGATACATTATAATCTTAAGCACCCTTTTATTATCCGATACGTGTGACAATTAAATTCGATATTAAATAGGTCGATCAATTTTGTAAAATACGATTAAACGTATAAGTATTGACTTAAGCTTATTTCACGTCTATACATACATATATATATATATATATATATATATATATATATATATATATTAATTCCTATTATAATATTTAATATTTATCGAAACCATTAAAATACACGATTTACATTTTCATTAAACCACACACATATACTTCAATATTCACAATTAAGTCTTTTCGAACCCTCCAACATTTTCAACATTGAGATTACCAAAAAAAAAAAAGAAAAAAACAAAACAAAAAGTTAACAAATTCGAAATTACGAAACATCTCAACTACTATTAAAGCTCTTTCGTAAGATTGCGAATAAAAAAAAAAGCTATATAAATAAATTGGAAAAATACACATATACGTACATACATACATATGTGTATATATATATATATATATATATATATATATATATATACATGCACACATACATATAGAGTGTTCGCGATCGTAAAAGACAAGCAAAACACGCGTTATCGCTTCTCGTAATATCGGGAATCTCCATACGGATTCGAGGAGTAAGAGAAGAATGCAGTACGAAGGAAGAAAGAGAAGGAGGACGAGAACGAGGATGAGGACGAGGACGAGGACGATGAGGAAGTGGTGGTGGAATAGGAGGAGGAGGAGGAGGAGGAGGAGGAAGAGGAGGAGAGAACTTTCGATGTTCGAGCTCGATCCCGCGAGGGCTTACCAAACAAATCCTCCGTGGCATCGTTCCACGGATGGATAACGTCGATCACTGGGATTTCTCTTACGATGGCTCAGAGACGCGCTTTGAACGAAAAAATAAAGAGTTAGGAGGAGAGAGAAAGAGAGAGAGAGAGAGAGAGAGGGAGAGTGGGTGAAAAGAAAAGAAAAAAAAAATCGGTCAGACAACATGGTACTAGCGTCTATCTGAAAAATGAGAGAAACTAAGGATAGCAAGAATAAGTATGTGTATCTCTGTGTGTGTACCTGTGTATGTGACTGTATGTGTGTGTGTGTGTGACATCAGCCAAAAAAAGAGGCTTCTTCTTTTCTTCTTATTCGCGTCACGAAAGCCGACCAGGCAAAGCCATGGTAGATCCTTCGGAGTCCTCCCGTCGTTAGAACCATCGATTCACCGTCACGACGTACTCGTGAGCGCGTTTTAAAATGAGATATCGGAGGAAATTGCCTAGAGTGGGACGACACACGGACGTTTCAACCGGTTTAAGGATCTAAAGATCGAACATGCCGCTGTTCTAGTTATTGTCACTTAATATATCTCTACAGGAAGAATCTTTTATCCCAGTTTTTTTTCTTTTGTACGAATCCTCTCTCTCTCTCTCTCTTTCTCTGTTTATTTTTTTCTTCTATTTTTTTTCTCTCTTTTTACTTTCTTTCTTTTTTTTTTATTTCTTTAAAGACGCGATAAACTAAATTAGACTATATACCGTGTGTACGCGTGTACGGGCACGTGTTATCCTAAAAAAAGAAAACAAAAAATTACGTCGATGCTATCGTAGGTGAAATCGTATCCGAGTATTTTTTATTTTTGTTTTGTCTTTTCCTCTTTATCTTGGAAATAAATGAAACGTGAAAATTCGATTTATTCGTAATGTTTAATATCGTTGCTTGATATTAAGGGAAAGTAAAGTAACAAGAGATTAGATGAGATCAGACGAGTGAATTAATTTTTTTAAAGATCATTGGAAATAACGTTGCAATAGTTTGGACAAGTCGATTCGTTTACATTCCATGTATCACGTTATACAGTTTATTATATTATTTTATTTTGGAAAATAAATCAGAAGGATAAACTCGATTAAAAGTGTTCGCGTTATATTAATTGACATCAGATAGATATTGATTATTTACAACGATTTATAGTAATAATGATCGTAATTAGGGAAAATCCTATTTGTCACTGTTTTCTGCGTATTTTATCGAACGGTGTATTAATTTATTAGTTTTTCTTTTTTTCGTTTTTTTTTTTTCTATAAAACAAGAACGAACAAGAAATTCGATCAATAAGGTTGATTATCATCATCTAATTACGAAGGGAACATCATTGAAAATTTACTTTTTACGATAATCGCACACAACGAAGAGACAATTAATTTTAATCAACCTTAATATAATTAAGGTAATTAATAAATGAACGACAAAATAAAATAAAATTATAACGAGAATAATCTTCCTGTCGTGATAATCAGCATTACAAACATTTCAATATCTCTTTTAATACGAGTAAATTATGACATTTAAAAAAGGGAAAAAAGAAAGGAAAACAAAAAGAAAAGAAAAACGTCGAAGACGTTTCAACGATCTTCCCACAACGAGGAAACATGAAACATGTTCAAGAATAAAAAAGAACACGATAAAATTGTGATAATTGTTTCCTATCGCGGACAAATTCTAAATGGGGTCGTGTTTGGTGGTGAGTGGGCGCGGGGAGGTGGGGGAGGGGTAAAAACGAAAGAAAGAAGAAGAAAAAAATATTCTCACGATAAAGTGACCAATAAAAGTGATACTCAACGATCACGTACAGATAAGATATCTCAAAAAGTTCATTTACCGATTTCGTTCCATCTCTTTTTCTCTCAAAAAAAAAAAAAAATTAAAAAAAAACGGAAAAGAAAAAACTGTCTGTCCAAAAAAAAAAAAAATAAAGAAGAAACCTCACCTTCAGCAGCGTTACGACGTTACGTCTCTCTTTTTTCTGGACTTATGTAACAAGAATTACGAGAGTAATACTCGGGGATTCGAACGTTCCTCGGTCGGTGGACCGTAGAGAATAAAGAAATGGAAGGGGATAGGACGATGGAGGAGAACAGGATACAGTGAGACCTCGTACGAACGAGCGAGTGAGCGAGAGAAAAAAACAAGAGAGATAGATAGATAGTATTAGAATAATCGAAATTTTATTTAATCGTCCGATACAAATCCGGATTACACTTACCAGGAATTACGAGGAGTACTACTACCACCGCCGCCGTCATTATTATAATACTACCACCACCACCACTACTACCACTACTACTACTACTACTACTACTACTACTACTACTACTACTACTACTATTTTGGATTTCGTTCGTGGCTAGTAGAAAGAAGTGTACGAAAGGTCCTTCGACTCGACTCTTTTCATCTTCTTTATTCACCCTTCCTCATTCTCATCCTCCTCATCCTCCTCATCCTTCTCATCCTCCTCCCCCTTCTCCTCATTCTCTTTCTCCTCGAGAAAAGGAGGAAGAAAGAGAAGAGAGGATGTGGGTATCGTTGAGGGGGATGAAAATAAAAGATGGAAGAACGTTTTCTCGCGAAGGAAGCTTCGGTTCGAGCTTAAACTCTTCTATCCTACCCCCTACCCTATCCTACCCTACCCTACCCTATCCTCTACCCTTCCTTCATCCCTTGGTCTACCTTATTTCTTTTTCCTTCGTTTTCTATCCTTCTCTTTTTCAAGAAAAAGAAAAAGAAAGAGAGAGAAAGAGAGAGAGAGAGAGAGAGAGAGAGTACTGCGCGCACGTGTCGCAGCTTACCGGCGAGAAAAGCTCCAATTTAATTTCGCTCAACGCCTCGAGATGAGGTTATTAACCTTAAAACGGCCGGCACTCGCACCGGCTCATTTGTAAGCGTCCCGACGACGTCGTGCGAGAGGTGAACGCATCGTGACGGAACTCGAAACTTACCCCTCCGCCCCTCCCTCGTCCGTGTCCCACCCTCCGAGTCCCATCCCACTATCAAACCCACTCCCTCACCTCGCCAACTTTTTTCCTGTGTTTTTTATTTCTCTTCTCTTCTCCTCTCTTAGGTCGTTCGTTCGTTCGTTCCCCCTCGAAACTATCTCGAACTAACTAACGAAATTTTTAGGCGATTATTGAAAACGGAAGGAAAATAAGAGAGAGAGAGAAAAAAAAGGAAACAAAAAGTGGATACATCTTGAAAATTCGTACGAGGATCGCGTTTGTTAACTGCGAGCTCGATACTTCGTGTTGCTCGGTGACGTCGATTTTTTTCTGCTTTTCTTTCCTTTCTTATTTTTGGATTATTTCGTACTGAAAATTAATTTTCTTTGCGATAAATATTTGTTTGAAATTTTGAACGAATTAATTGGATAAATATTAATCGAGTCCGTGAGTCGGAAGGAAATTGAATTTTGTATCCGCGGTGTCGATCCTCAAAGGTGACGTTCGTTTCTTCGATACCTTCGTTTGATCTTTTTTTTGTTTTTTTTTTTTTTTCAAAATAACGATAAGTATCGATAGAAAATTTTTTTTTATAAATTAATCAAATTCAAGTCGAAGGAAGGTTGAATTTCTTCGTTTGCAACGTTGATCCTCAATTTCGAAGATGTTATGCGTCCGATGCTATTGAGTTTTATTAAATTTGAAAATTTTTCACGATTATTTATTAGAAATTGTTAGAAACATTAATCAAGTTCGTATTGCAGAAAGTTGTATTTTGTGTTCCCAAATGTTGACCGAACACGAAGATGTTCGATTCTTCAACGTTTCGTCCGTGATCATATAAAAATTCATTATTAAACGTTCATTAGAATATTGTTAGATTAATTAGTCAAGTAAAAAATCGAAGAAAGTCGAATTTTTAAATTTCGTTCGACATTGTTCTCTAAGTTATAATTTTACTTAATGAGCCAACTCGAAACTTTCTATTTGAATTAGGATCGAGTACTGAGAATCTTAAGATCAACCTTCGATTCGAACTCAAGACTAGTATCGAACAGTTACTACTTAAAACTTTTGTTATCTCACTTAAAGTTTTTGAAGTTAAAAACATGTTATCTGATCTAACGTTACTTCAAATTATTTGCGTGAACTTAGATTTATTTTTAGACAATAAGCCCTACGTAATATTATACTTCCTGCAAACAAACATTACAATTTCGATAATTATTTTAATCAACGCAGCAATTGCATTTAATTCGTAATAAAAAATTAAAACTATTGTTATAAAATATTTCGAAATATTAATTAATACAATACTCTGCTGGTATCGCATCTATCATACTATAATAACTATATTAATATAATTTAATGTAATAAAAAACATTTGATACAATTTTCAGAAAATATGTCATTGCGAATATGGTAGCAGTCTAATTATCGTTTCTATTGTTTCCCTTTAATCGTAATTTAATCGTTAATTTAAATTACAAAATTTAAATTTAATTTAAATTGCAATACTTACGTCGATAGGCACTTCAACTCGATCTTTCAATTCGGCGTTTACTATCGTTGTCAAGGTATAAAAAAAAAAAAGTAAAAAGATAAAAAAGGAGAAAAAGATAGAAAACAACAAACCTCCCCTTAAAATAATACATAAAAAATAAGAAAAAAAAACATTAAAAAAAAAATAACAAAACAGAGAAATAGAAGAAAAATCCAAAAAAGGAGTAATCGTTTGACTCGTTAAAAAATATAAAACAGCTGTTCCAGAGAAGCGTGGCCAAGCTCTTGAGATTATTTTTCTTGCTCTTTCTTAATTTGACTCGGGCTTTTCGTAACGCCCCACTCTCTCTCCTATTCCCCTTTCAACCATTTTCCACTATCCCGAAGTGTACACCATTGTAAGCGGTATTAACGCTGGTAGGGAAAGAGAAGAACGAGAATTGCGGCAAAATTACGAAAGCGTACACGCCGAATGGCTGCA
This sequence comes from Dolichovespula saxonica, assembly GCA_911387935.1. Classification (NCBI taxonomy): domain Eukaryota; kingdom Metazoa; phylum Arthropoda; class Insecta; order Hymenoptera; family Vespidae; genus Dolichovespula; species Dolichovespula saxonica. The sequence continues at coordinate 3,615,338 of OU427011.1, forward strand.
TAATTTCATTCCGCGAAAATTAGAGTGCTGGCGATAAACGCGTAAGAGTGCCCCGAAGCAGTACCGTGAAGAAAAAAAAAGAAAAAAGAAAAACAAAAAATGCGTTAATTAATAAACGATTAGTCGTTCGGTGTATTCGATTTTACGGAAAAATAAAAAGAAAATTTTCATTTTCTCCGTGATATCAAGTCCTTATTATCAACTGATACATTAAAAACAATTGATAATAACAATGTTAACTGTCACAAATGTAACAATTGTCAATAATAATGTAATATATGATATCAGTGATATCTAATCTTTCATACTATATTACTTTAAAATGTAATACTTATAATGTTCAAACGATCGAATAGAAATTATAATATTATATTGTTTAAAAATTTTTCATCCTTAATTGAGATCTAATAAATAAGAATAAACCATAATAATAATAATAATAATAATTTTATCTCATAATAATTATTCGTAATAATATATATTTTAATATTCCAACGATCGAATAAAACAAAGTGACGAAGTATTGAACGAATTTTTGCGTTCTAATTATGATCTAATTAACAACTAAAAAATGATAATACACAAGTCAACGATCTTATTTCGTAAATACAGATATTCGATAATAACTTTTTTATGGTTATTTAAATAAACAGTAACTATATCGTATCAATTCGATCTTTCAACGATCGAAGAAAAATTAACGACGAGCTCCAAAAATAACAAAAAAAAAAACTTTTGTCGCCGGTGAGAGCAAAATAGAACGACGAATTTCGGAGAATCAATTAGACTAGCTGACAATAGTCTTTTGCTTGGGTACAGCAATTAGAAAAGATGATTGGTGCAACGTTGGCCTAGCTTGACATTGCATTTAATTCGAACCTGGTAAAAGAAAGGAAGAAAAAAAAAAGAAAAGAAAAAAGGGAAAATCGAAAATGAAGAGAAGGGATGAAAGTGGGACAAACATTAGTGTCTTTCTCTCTCTCTCTCTCTCTCTCTTTCTCTCCCTTTTTCTTTCTCTGTCTCTCTATTTCTCGTTCTCCCTCAGGCGACACTTAATCACACTATTTTCTGTTGGTACTCGCGAGAAGCTCTTTTGCATCGGTACGAGCTCAGCTTCGAAAACAACGATCAGCGGATATTTTTAATGATTACCGTCGAAAAAAGCTTTTCGGTTCGAACCGAACAAGAATTCCAATGAAACGCAGAGTGCATTTATCGAGAGTTGAATTATTCTCCTGTAACGAAATTCTTGTTCAATATTCCATTCTTTTATTTAAAGTTTCCTCATAAAAAAAACCATATATATATATATATATATATATATATATATATATTAATATATATCTACATATAAATGCCTAGTATCGCTATAATAAATGTACGATATTCTTATATTATTAAATATTATATGAAATGTATAATATCGTTATACTATATATTATTGACGATAATACTACGTTAAATCTTATAGATAATAATATCACACTAAATCCATAGTAATACTATATTAAATACATAGTAACGTTATACCAAATGCATAATATTACTATAACATATTAGACGTATAATATCGTTATATTAAATATCGTACGCGATAATATTACGACAAATGTTATACACAATATTACTACACTAAACTCGTAGTATCCTACAAAATGAATAATATATTTCTATGTCATAATTTTATTTGTATAAAAAATTAATAATACATTAAGTACTATACTTACGTAGGTAATATACGTAATGTATATATATATAACGATTTAATTTATATTTCGTCTAATTTAATCGATATAAATAATTATTTAATTAATTTTAATCATTAGAAAAGTAACATAGAATTGAAATTATTCGACGATAACGATTCATACAGATACGGATGGATAAACTCCTAATGCATTTTTGAAAGACTATCGAATTCTTACTCTCTCTCTCTCTCTCTCTCTCTCTCTCTCTCTCTCTCTCTCTATTTCTCTCTCTTTTTCTCTCTTTCTCTCTCTCTCTCCCTCGTTTTCTTTTCCAATGTACGATTGAACGAATCTATGCACAAGAATTTATGTACTAACATACATGCACACGTATGTAGATATTTACATGCATACATGTGTGCTATCTATAGATATGACACATATGTATATAAACACACACACACACACACACACATACACATATAGATATATACAAGCGTAGGATTTTTTGGCAGACAGGCGATAAGAAGCAGAACGATAAAAGCGGCCGCTTTTCTTACGGGGAACAAATTTGGGTTATGGAGAAGCGTCGGGATAGGTCGTAAAACAAAAAGAGAGAGAAAGAAAGAGAGAACAAAAAGGAAAAAAATAAAACGACAACGACGACGAAAAAGAAGAAGAAGAGGAAGAAGAAGAAGAAGAAAAAGAAGAAGTAGAAGAAGAAGAAGATGAAGACAAGATAGGACGAGGCGAGAGAAGGGAAGGAAGAAACGACGAAAAATGGGAGAGTAGGTGGAGAAATAGGAAGAGTTGGAGAGAGAGAGAGAGAGAGAGAGAGAGAGGGGGGGTGTATGAACGAGGGTTTGGGAAGATGGGTGGAGGGGAAAAAGCGAAACGATAGAGCTACCGGTTGTGTTCCTACTATGCTTTGGCTCTCTTTACTGACGATTGCCAGAGGATCCCAGAACTCGGCTTTGTGCTAACAACGGAACTGTGGATTTTACACGTACACCCTCTATACATATCTATGTAGATACGTAGATACGTACATACACACATACATACATACGTACGTACGTACATATGGGATATACATACCTAGATAGGTAGGTACTTACATACATACATACAAACATATATATATATATATATATATATATATATATATATATATATATATATACCGAAAATGAGAAGAAGAAAGACAGAGATACACAAATGATAGGAAATGAAACGGGAGAACGCCTACACGATGCTGTTCTGTAGAATTCCGAGCGAGGTAGGTAGGAACGACCCGATCGACAGCTTTTCCCTTCAACTCCCACCCCATCTCACCCCATTATACCTCACCTCAACCCATCCCAACCCATCCCAACCCATCCCAACCCATTCTAACCCATCCCATTCCATCCTATCCCCCGTACCTTTCGTTCGCATCTGCCCTTTGTATTTACCCCGTACGCCACAGACCGGAACTCAATGGGATGGTGGATGGCTCTAAGGAAATTGTACGTGTCGTTTGCCGTAAATGGATCATCCGGAACTGGCAGGATAACTCGTTGGGAAGTGTATCGTTCGACGTGAATGATTATGTTTCTCCTTGAGACCTTCTACCAGAGAGGTTCTAACGAAATGATCTATAAGCTCCAATTTTATTTCTCTCTTTTCTACGTTATAACCCCCTCCCCCTTTTTTCCTCCGACCACCTCTCGCTCTCTCCCCTCCCCCTTTCCCCAATTCCACTTCCATTTCGATCACATGTTATAGATCTTTTATCTTATAGTTCGAGAAAAGATTGAGCCGTTTGTTTTCCTTCTCTTTTCTATTGTCTTTCTTGTTCATTTTTTATTTTTATTTTTATTTTTATTTGTATTTTATTCTTTTCAGCGGACGGTGCGTTTCATCATATTCGTGTCATTTGTGCGATTGAACACGATAAAAGATTTTACGATATGAAAACAATGAAAGAGTTATGGTTATTACGTGACAATAAATATTACGATTATTAAAGAACAACTATTTGTCGGTATAGTAAGTTGCGTCTATACGATATAGCTAGTTATCGACGATGCTCTCTCTCTCTCTCTCTCTCTATAGCTTTGTACGTAACACGATAAAGATTTATGATTACGTAATGGTTTTTGTCACGATGGTAAATCATTCTGTAAATCATTATATATCTGTGAATAATTTATACGATATTGTTAGCCAGTCACTTCGATCTATTACAATTATCGATCATAAATAAATCGAACGAACGATCGATCGAAATGAATTTATATAATAAATAAGTATCACGCGTATATATAATCCTCGCTTTAAATCACTATTAAATTTTTCATTGTATTGGTAGTATTACTTGGGAAAGGTATAAGATGACAAAATCGAAGTGTAGTCGAATCGATTTATCTTCGATCTCGAACACGATTCTACTGTAATCGTATATGATTTCAACACGGTTGACGTACATCGTGTAAATAGTAGGAAGGGAAAGGATATGTGACATACTTTGAATATACTGAATGAAGAAATAGTATTCGAGGGAGAAAGAGAATGTGAAGGAGAACGAAAAAGAGATAGAGATAGAGATAGAGAGAGAGAGATAGAGAGAGAGAGAGAGAGAGAGAGAGAGAGAGAGAGAGAGAGAGAGAGAGAGAGAAACAGGAAAATAAAAATAAAAAGAGGGACAGAAAGACAGGGGGAGAAAAAGAAGAAGAAGAAGAAGAAGAAGAAGAAAAAGAGAGAGAGAGAGAGAGAGAGAGAGAGAGAGAGGTGAAACACATCTCCAATAAGAAAAATTCACGTACGTAAAAGACGAACGAGGAATGGTAAAACATGCGAAAGACACAGAAAGAAAGAAAGAAAGAATAAGGATAGGGATGCGAAGATGAGGAAAGAAGAGGTGTGGAGGTATGGAGAGGGTGCAGGTTCGAGAATTGCAAGGATGGTTGGGAACACGAGAGAGGTCGTGGAAGGACGAGTTGAAAACTTTCTCCTTTCGAATTGGCCGGATGCGCTCACCAACTTTCTTCTTTTTCTCGCGTAATGAAATCGCCAAGGAAGAATCAAGGATGCGGAAGTGAACAGTCCTCCGTTGACTTCCTTTCACGTCTTTCTCCCTCCCTCTCTCTCTCTCTCTCTCTCTCTCTCTCTCCGTCTTTCTCTCTATCTTTCTTTGTCTTTCTTGTTGTATTTTTTCTCTCTTTTTATCCATCTCTTTCCTCCATCTCTCTCTCTCTCTCTCTCTCTCTCTCTCTCTCTCTCTCTCTTTCTCCCTCTCTTTATCTTTTTAGGTGTCTTTCTCAAGGATCTAAGGATTTCAACTACGAGGTCTCTAACCGTTCGTACCGATTCGGTCTAATTGAGAAATTATTCAAAAGGGTGTCCTCGAGACGACGTCACGCGGCACGTTCAATCGAACCAATCGGAATCCTTATTCTTTGCTTTCCCCTCTCGTACGTTCCGACATCATCGATTAGATTCCGTTCGATCTCTCTTGTCTAACGTGTTACGAGACACCCGTATAAATTTTGCCGACGTTATCCAGGATAATCGTACGATTTGAAATTGATAAGGTGGAAATGTTTCTTAATTCAATTTTTCTTTCTCATCGATCATCTTCTCGATAATTATCGAACGAAAATTTTTGATTAACCGTTACTGGGATATTATTTAACGAAAATTCGACTCGGTCCGATAAGATATATTTTTTTTTTCAATATTGCGAGTATGTGGCCGATGATAAAAATAGTATTAAATTATACAATGAATTGATATATATATATATATATATATATATATATAAGTATAAAAAACGAAGTAAAAAAATTCCAATATCAACGATAATTTTCATCTTTCGATTAAATATGATGTAATAATAATAATTATTATAATAAAAGGAATGAAATAATACAGGAAACTATGTAATATTAACATTTAAATGAATAAAATATAAGAGAAGGTAAAATATTATAATGTGATCGTTCGACCATCGAATAATATGGAATTTATTTCTTTTTTGTCGATTAAATATGATTTAAAAAAAAAAAAAAAAAAAAAAAAAAAATAAGAAAAAGAAATAATTAAACATAGAAAAAATAGTAGTAATATCCGAAGTAGTAAGAACGAGAATAAAATCGATTAAAATATCATGTGTTAAAGGCATTAATTGAATAACATATTAAAATAATAATGAGATTCGAAGGAACCAAATGGAAAACAAATTTATAATATTCAAAAATGAATGAGAATCTAGTTGATTAAATCCGACATAATAGAAAAAGAAAAACATACATAAAATAACATAGCAAAATAGAATAATAATAATAATAATATTGAAAAGATGAAATAAAAAGAAATTAAAAAAGTTCAAATATGAATGAAAATAACGTTGATTAAATCCGATATAATAGAAAGGAAAAAAATTATATAACAAAATATATTCTGGCAATATAGAGTAATAATAAGATTCAAAAGATGAAAAAAAAAACAAATTTACAAAGTTCAAATATGAATGAGAATAAAGTTGATTAAATCCGACGTAATAGAAGAAAAAGGAAACAAAAATTCAATAACATAACAAAATAATAATAATACTATTAATGATAATAATAATATGCGAAGGATGAAATAAAAAGGAATAAATGGAGAAACAAAAATTAAAATACGAATAAGAAAGTTCAAATACGAATAAAGATCGATCTTGGCTTGAAGCGATGAAGAACAGAAGAAACATTGATTGAAGAACGCAAATAAATTAATAACTATATGCAAAGTAATAAAAAAATAAATAAATAAACAAATTGAAGGGGAAATACTTCGATATATGAACGTTGTTGTCAATCGTTGATAAACTTTGTCTCTTTCTTTTTTTTTTTTTTGTTTTTTCTTTTATTCGACCCAAAACTTTCTCATTTCGAAAGAAAAACTTTGGTAAATGATTCTCTCTCTCTCTAAAGAATGGATGCAAATCCTGCGTCCTTGTTTCGAGAGTAGTCGCCTACAATTTTAAGCCGTAGTCCGTGCAAGCCCACCTGGGTCTTTCTTTATTAAGCAGCCTCGATTACCGCTAGCCTTTTTCATGGTCTTGACACTTTCAAACGATTTTGAAAAGGCTCCCATGATAAATGGTGCCACGGGAAGGTGCACGAACTAACTCGTCTCGCTTCGGCAGCCGAGCGAGCGCCTTCCACTACTGTCACGTCATTATTTACTCGGGAAAAAGAATAAAAAGGGAGAAAGAGAAAGGGAAAGAGAGACAGAGACATACATAGCGAGACAGAGACAGAGATAAAGAGAGTGAAAGAGAGAGAGAGAGAGAGAGAGAGAGAGAGAGAGAGAGAGAGAGAAGAAAACTCATCTACTCTTCAGTTTTTCTTCTGGTTCATTTCTTTTCTTCTTTTTTCCCTCGCTCTCGACGATCTTCGATCGACGAAAAACTTTTCGAAAATGATATTACCGTTCCTTCTTGTCTTTTCTTCTTCTTAGAAAAAGAAAAGAAATAATATAAAATAAAATGAAAAAAGGTAAACAAGATAACGATTCCGTTTCTTTTTCTTTCTTTCCTTCTTTTTTCTTTTTTTCTCTTTCCTTGCATTTTATTTTTTATCTCTTTCCACCCTATCGTTTCGAAAGTCAATCCCGCAACTGTCAGCAAACATTTGAATCTTACTTATCAAGAGATTATTAATGAATCATTGTTATTAATAATGTATCAAGTGACGACTCTGAATTTGACGAAAATTTTAATCGCACTTCGCACGTAATATCGTCGAACTTTAAATCATTGACTCAAGTGGCAACGATAAATTTTCTTAGCAAAAAGGTATTGTTTGTAAAACGTACGAAAATGGAAAATCTTCGGCGAACTTTAGTACTAAGCTAAAATTAAATTTATCGCTAATTTAATAAGCTTTCCGAAACTTCGATATAACGTTCGACGTATTAAAACGTAAATATTGAATTTCATTTGCGAAAAGAACTAAGGAAAGAGATCCGAATTAGAAATTTTCGATAAGAGATCGACGAACTTTAAGTAATGAAATTAAATTACGCTTGGACACGAAGTTTATTGCAAAACGAACGTTTCAGAACATAGTTGGACAAAATCGATGATCTAACGTATCAATGGAATAAGATAATATTCAATAACCGACATATTGTTTTATCAACTGATTATTTATTTAGGATTACCGTGTATATAACAACGATAACGGTACTCATTTAATTTCATTTATTTTTTAATTTTTTCCTGTTCTTTTTTTCTTTTTGTTTCGTTTCTTTTTTTTCCATACGTCAAATCCAACGGTGATTCGTTCGGAATTAAATCGACTGGAGGACGACCCGGATACACGCATACGCTTATAAACCCATACACACATATCTAGATTATTTTCATTCGATCACACGGGTAATCATCAACGGGCGAGTAATCGTAAAAATTCGATTTGAAAATCGCAATTCGTTAATCGCAACCGCATCGCACCGTTTCGTTCTCGCTTACGGTTTACTTCTATATTTTTGCAGAGCTTTTCGATGAAATTAATTCTATTTTTCCGATTCTATGTTTTCTCTCTTTCGCTTATATACCGAACGGTATAACGAACTGAAAAAAAGGAAAATAAAAACAAATATATTCATATATGTATACGTAAAGTTTACGCAAGTGTGTGTGTGTGTGTGTGTGTGTGTGTGTGTGTGTGTGTGTGTGTGTGTGTGTGTGTGTGTGTGTGTGTGTGTGTGTGTACATACATATATACGTCTAATCATTTGGAACATTTTCCGATAAAAAATATAATTTTGTTTCTGTGTTATCAATTAATAAAAAGTGAAAAATAAGTAAATACAAATTTGTTGGTTATCCATAAAGTTATAAGCATTGATCTTAATGCCAGTTATTTTGAATCACTTTATACGTGTATATATTCATGTATATATACATACAATATATATATACAAACATACATACATATATATATATATATATACATATATATATATATATATATATATATATATACATATATATATATATATATATATATATATATATATATATATATACATACAACTATCTATCTCGAAAATGCAATAACAGAAACTCGATCGAATAAGTTTAGATTATACTCCCTGCTTGTTAGATCGCAACACTAGCCTGCGTTAAATTTGTACAACTATATTGTTTATAAAATTTTTCGTCGACAATACAATTCTCTCGTACGCAAGTCTTCTAATTCGACGATAGAAAAAAAAAGAGATTATACAATAATAATAATAATAAAAAAAAACAGAAGAAAGAAGAATAGAACGATTTCGACGCTCGTGGAACGTGTATAGAAAAAATACATATTATTTTTTTTCTTTCTTCTTTTTTTTCGTTTTATTCTATTTATTTATTTTGACATACGTTTTCAACTTTCATCATGTTTTTTTGTCTATCTTTCTTTTCCTTCTTTTTTATAGACAACTATAGAAAATCCTATTAATTAATTATTGAAAAGTTCAAATACTTTATTTTGAGAGTGACAATATTTATTATAACGAATGATAACGAGTCGTTGACATTTTACACACATACACACACACAAATTCGAATTTATTCGCGATATTTGAAATTATCATCTAATTGAACTTTTGAATTATAGTTACCTTCCTATATTACTCAACAATTAATTGTTTTGTTATTAATATCTTACGTATACACTGACGTAACAGATATACTGTCGAAAAAATTCAAAAATAAATCTATTTAACATTTATTGAAATTTGTCGAAAGAAATATTCGTTGGCATACTTACTAATTAAACGTTAATTATATCAAGTCAAGGTTATTAGGGATAAAAATAAAATCAAATACTATTTGCATTTAATTCAGAGAGGGAGAGAGAGAAAGAGAGAGAATGAAGCAACATGTTTATGAAATATATTTACAGGTAATGCGTAACTATAATATATGAAAAGAAATTGTCTCTTTTAAATTTACATTTCCTTTTCCTCCTTCTATTCACCCCTCAGCTCCCGAAAAAAGAAAAATAAATAAATAAATAAAACCAATTAAATGTGAAATGTTAATAATCTTCCTAACCGCGAAAGCTATTTATTATTTATTTATTATTTTTTTAATTGATCATCACTCTTTTACGAAATTTTGATGACTCAAAGAGAAATATTGAAAATGATTTCGTACTTTTTCAAATAACTCGAATTTACGGACATGATGTAATGTGATTATATATACATATGTATATATAATACATAACCATAGCGATTACTTTAACAAATCTTTTCGAGATATCTTCCAAGTAATTTTGACATTTTATCAAAAAGAAAAAAGGAAGAAAAAATAAAAAAGTAAAAAGGACAATAAACGTGAAAAATTAAAAATCTATCCGACCGTTAAATCTATCCATTTCTTTTTTCCATTAAAATTGATTACCGTTATATTATAAAATTATTAACAATGCGAAAGAGAAATTAAAGCAAAAGGAGAATGATCTTTCAAAATAACGATCGAAAATTGACGAACGCGACGAAATAACGTGCAATATCTTAACGCTGATTGATTTAGATCTCTTAGATCACGGAATATTATTTCTTTGAAATTTTTCCTTGAGTAATGAGAAGAAAAAAAGGAAAGAAAACAGAAAAGAAAAAAAAGGAAAGGAAAGAAAAGCAAAAAAGAAAAATGCTATCCCTCCCTCCCTTCCCCCTTCTCTCTCTCTCTCTCTCTCTCTCTCTCTCTCTCTCTTTCTCTCTGTTTCTCCGTGTCTCTCTATCTCTATCTAGATCTCGCAAGCAAAGCGAAGATAACAAAAGTAAAAAAGAAAAAAAAAAATCGAGAGAAAAAGAAAGGAGGAAGTGTGGGGAGCTCGTTCTCGTAGAAGAAAAGAAACATGGATCTGGGTGAATCGAAAATTGAATGTCAGCTTCCGGTATCCTAGGCTTATCCTAAATACACGGACGGTTAAGCGAACGTGAAGAGCCATTCTAGCGCGCTCGCGTACTTACGTCTATGCTTCTGCTCACGGGTCATATAACGCGCTACGCGAGAGCAAGAGAGAAAAAGCGAGAGAGAGAGAGAGAGAGAAAGAGAGAGAGAGATTCTACACAGGGTTCAGCTAGACAGTGAGAAAGAAAAGAGGGAGAGAGTTGAAAACAGGGTGAGTTAAAGGGGGTGGGTGGAGAGAGAAGGGTAGGAGGGTGCTTCGAAGCCTTAGCACGGTATCTCTCTCTTTGCCAAGCCATTTCATCTTACTCGATGCCCTTTGACCTTACCTTTCGTTCCTTGCCTCTTTGCTTGGGAACATGACACACAGATACATACAAACACAAACACACACACACATGTATATATATATATACATATTAAGAAGTACATATACACGGTGACACAAATACACAAAAGAGAAACTACGGTGTCTCTCTGTACGTATAGGTATACGTATATGTATGTGTGTATGTATGTATATAGTTACGTATACCAGCAGACGTAAGAGGTTGCAGGTTGCTTTCTACCCTAAATGCTAATAACAAAAAGTTCAACCGTATGTTCTACTGAAGAGTTTGTTCGTGGATAATGAAACGGATTAATCAGATGGCGTTTACTTGCGATTGTGTTTTTTGTGATGATGGTGATGGCGATGACGGTGATGGTAGTACCGGTGGCGGTGGTGGGGTACGGGGAACGGTATTGCGACGAGTACGATACTTTCTTTTTTATCCTTTCTTTCTTTCTTCCTCTTTCTTTTATTTTCGTATCTTAGCTTCGGGATTTTACCCTATTTTGTTATCATGCCATTGTCTCTTTCGGCGGATCTCATTTTCTGATGAAAATGAAATTTTGTCCAATCGAACTGTTCCTACGGGATTCTATTTTGTTTTTCTTTTTGTTTTCAATTAACGAGTTCACGTTACATCTTCGTTGCTCTCTCATTCTCTCCCTCTCTCTCTCTCTCTCTCTCTCTCTCTCTCTCTTTTGTTGAAACAATGCAGAATGTAATTATCTTGTCGAATGATTTGAGATTTCATCGTTTGTATTTTTAGAAATGTTTCTTTTTTTTTATACGTAATCCATGAGTCATAGAATCTTAGAAAGAGTAAGAGAGAAAAAGAGAGAGAGAGAGAGAGAGAGAGAGAGAGAGAGAGAGAGAGAGAGACTTCTCAGTGAGTTAAATCCGATTCCTAAAGCTATCACGTTCAGCCAGGATTTATATTAATAGCTTTGAAATTTCTTATATCTTATTTACTCGTTCTTCGTAGATAACCCGTAACTCGTGAGCTAATTTAACGATCCCGATGACTTTATCGAGCATCATAAACGTTTCAGACGCAAATACCGAATTCTTCGAACATTAAGTACTTATCTCTCTACGCTTCGACTTTAATGGATTGATCTAGTAAAGTTCGCCGAGTTTTCCCTGAGTTCCGTACTTTCCGTAAGCTTTAAGGTCTCTCTCCACCCCCTTCCATCCCATCCTCTCCCTTACCCTCCCTTACCCCCACCCACTCACCCTACCAAACTTTTGAAAGTACTAAATTTCATTTCGAACGAACTTAAGATAGCAAGGGTTGATAATTTTTTTCTTTTCATTTTTTCCTTTTTTTTTCTTTTTCTTTTCCTTTTTTATTTTGTTTTTTTTTTCTTATATTTTTTTGTTGGTGTGCTCTCCTAACACCGTAGAGGTAGTAACATCGTAGAAATTTCTCTGACGATAATTCTCACCTGGATAATCAAGAATGACACGACTATACTAAGAAAAGAAAAGAAAAAGAAAAGAACATTGGACGACTACTATATTCTCGATTTAACTGAAAAATCTCTGTATTCCTAAAAAAAAAGAAAAAGAAAAAAAATTGACTTTATAATTATACTCTTGCAGGTACGTATGGAACGTATGTATGTACTTAGAATTTAAATGGCTATTGGACAAATGTATAAATTGAATTATCGAATGGATTGATTTTATTTGTACAAAAAGTATATATAGAACGATATCAAATAACGATTTAATCAAATAACGATTGACCTCGGTGGAATTATTGATATTTCCTCTGGAAGATAAACAATGATTTGTGAAAATTTCAAAAGTCTATTGAAGTGTCCTATCGGTGATATGAACACAATAAAAAAAAGAATAATAATAATAAACAAATGCGAAGAAATAAATAGATTTTACGTTTAACGATATCTGAATTTCTTTAAAAAAAAAAAGAAGCGAGACAAAACAAGAAAATCTAATAAAAATAAATAATTGGGATTGGAAAATAAAAAACGACGAACGAATAGAAATAAACTAGAATTTCGATGAATTGGATTTCGATTGTAGATGAATCGTAGACATCGAGTTTTACGTTCAACGTTTCGCGATTTTTATATATAAAAAGAAGAAACAAAAAAGACATAAGAATATAACTAATAAAAATAAATAATTGGGATTGGAAAATAAAAGACGACGAGCAAATACGAATAAACTAGAATTTCGATGAAATAGATTTCGAGCGTTACACGTTCCAACGATCTCCGAATTCTTTGTAGAAGAACACGAAGGAAAAAGAAGAAGAAGAAGAAGAAGAAAAAGCAAAAAAGAAAACGAAAAGAAAAAAGGGAAAATAAATAGAAAGGAGAGGGAACGAAAAAAAAAAGGGAAACGAGAATAACAATAAAAGAGGATAACACTTGAGCGATGTCATAGAGATGAAAAATACGTGAGCTATCATTTTTTGTTCCCTTTTTTCGCGGCAGTACGAAAAAAGGAAGGGGTGACGGTGACAGTGGTGGCGGTGGTGGTAATGGTGGTGGTTGTGGCGGTAATGGTGGAGGAAGGGACGATGCGACTCGCGTTGACGTGTGCCACGACTTTACCTTGCTTTTCTCCTAGCACAGAGAAAGATATTTTCTGGTTCGTCGTTCGCGCCGTTGGCGTTCTGTTACATAGGTGTAAAAATCACTTTGAAGGCAGGAAGTGGCTTGTCTCAATTACGCGAGACCGAGCCGGCTTCCGTGTTCCTGTCTCTCAATGTCTTTTTCTCTCTCTTTCTCTCTCTCTCTCTCTCTCTCTCTCTCTCTGTCTCTCTCGTTCTCTCTGAGAGTAGGACAAAAATGAGAAAATAGAGAAAACAAGAGAGAGAGAGAAAGAGAGAGAAAGAGATAGAATGAGACCTTCCAAGCCCCGTTGTACCTTTCAACGTTACCGTAACTCATCATCGCAGGGTTGCATTTACATACGTAAACCCCGGTTCTTCCTTCCGCGTGTCGGGTCCCGACAGCCCTTCCCCTCCTTTTCCTTCTCCCCTTCCCCTCCCTCTCCTATCCCGTCTATCCCACACCTCCAGGCTCAATCCTAGCAACCTCAACCCAGCTAACTCTCTACTACGTGTGCCATGTACGAGTGTAAATACTCGCATACATATGCAAATGCTTCATCGTACCGGTATTTACCTAAGTACACTCTCTCGTTGCGTGTCCATGAATAAATGTGCTCATTCGTATGTAGCAGATCTTCTTTCTCTCTCTCTCTCTCTCTCTCTCTCTCTGCCCTCCCTCTCTGTCTCTATCCGTCCCAATATCCGCATCTATCTCTTCTCATCTTTCTCTTGCCGTGTTTGACCTTTTCTTTCTTTCTTTCTTTCCTTCTCCCCCTCTTCTTTCTTTTTATTATTTTCTCCCTTTTTGTCTTTTTCTTTCTCTTTTTTTTTATTTTTGTTTCTTTTTCATATTCCTTCCAGGATCCGTCGTTTATGTTAGCGACGACGAAAGAGGAACCTCCACTGACCACTGTGTTTTGACTTCTTTTCTCATTTTCTTCCAACGTTATCATAGACGTCGTCGATTGTGTGTTATCGAGGACTGTTCTTCCCTCCCCCTCCCCCCTTCCTCCTCTATCCGCTTCTTCTTTTTTTTAATTAGTTTTTCGAACGAGCTCTCGGTTAATAAATTCGTTCTACGAAATTGAAACGTACGAAAGATTGGCAATCGATCCGTGCGATTCCACGTGATTATTTTGATATTTGACAATTTTTCTTTTATTTACTTTTTTTTTTCTTTTTAATTTCAACAACGATCCTATGGGGTAAAGTATTATCTTAAGGGATATCCGTATATAAACTTGTTTGCGTTCGAGAAGATATTTACTTTCGAGAAATAAAATAATAGAAGATTTTCAATCTTCAAATGTTATTAGATATGTATGTATGTGTGTATACAAAAGTATGTATAGATTTAGAAATGCGTATTATTGTTGGCTTGTGAATCTGCCTATAATTACTAATTAAAAAGTTAAAATTATGAGAAAAAAAAAGAAGAAAAATTTAATTTACATCGATACGTGCATGTATATTAAACTCATATGTATGCATGGAAACTTCTATAAACGTGTACGTGCATATATCTTTGGGAAAGTTTTATTACAGTTCGCTTGTGAATCTTTCTGTAACTTATAATTAAAAAAAAAGGAAAAAAATATTTCTAAGTCATTATACTGATAAGATACATCATCTATAATACGTGTATATTACACATATGACACGTATAGTTACATATCTTTGTACATATATCTATATATAACATATACTTAAGCGTACTATGATCTTTTACGAATGTGTCCATTAATAGTAATAAAAAGAAATAACAAAATAAAAAATAACAAATAAAAAATTAGAAATAGGAAAAAAGAGAACATTTCTTTAATTTCCAAATTAACGCATGATCTAACATTAACGCATATCAAGTGCGTAAAATCACGCTTGTACATATGTAAACCGACTAATTTGTTTAGATATGTACATGTACAATATATACATAAATATATATATATATATATATATATATATATATATATATATATACACATATTTTTCGATATATAAATGAAAGGACCCGTGATTCGACTATTTTCGGTAAAGCTAAAGACGAAGCAAACATTCATCGAGATTAGTAAACCCTTTGGTATAATTTCTCGCAGCGCTACTAGCTTATGGACTGCTAATTTCAATTTCTCCAAGCAAGCAGAAGGATTAATCTGCGTCTACGACGAGCACGCAGCAAAACGAATCACAGAACACGAGGGTTCTGGTTATCTACCCAGTTGGATTAATATCTCCCTCTCCTCTCTCTCCTCTCTCCCTCTCTCGCTCTCACTCAAACCCTCTCAAGAAACTAGCAACGCGAGACTGTTGAACGCGAACTCTCAACGTTCAAGTAATACCCCTTTTTTCTATTTTTTTTCTCCTCTTTTTATTCCCTTTTTTAATTTTTTTGTTCTACATTTTCCTTTCTTCTTCCATTTCTTTTTTTCTTCCTAACGAGCTACAAGCTTGAGGTTTGACGTTTAAAAGGGATTCCGATGGTAGTATAGGTTAGATAATGTGATTAACTACTTTTTTTATATCCGTTCTATGGTTAATTAAAAATATTTTTTCATATCTCTCGGGGTCCCTTCCGCTAGCCCATCATCATCGTCCTCCTTTCCTATGTTTTAAAAAGATTTTCAAAGAGGTAAGAAAAAGTGGTTACTCGAGATATATATTGGATGGGTGTACTCTACATACACTTGTATGTGTATGTGTATATATATATATATATATATATATATATATATATATGTATGTATGTATGTATATATAATATATTATATAGGTCTAGAGAGAGAATCTAGACAGTACCAAGCATGAATCGTTCTCCGTTCCGCAAATGAATAATAATTTCGAATGAACGAGAATTTATGAATGCGATGATGAGATAGGTGGGTTTAAACGAAACTGAACTCGAATGGTCTCGAAGAGATAACGAACAAATCCGAAACGTGCTCTAACTATAAAAATCCTACGATGTTCTTCTTCAAACGTTTCCTCCTTTCTTTTACATACAAACGAACGAACGAACAAAACGAAAAGAAACGAAACGAATGGACGAATAAATGAATGAATGAATGAATGAATGAACGAATGAACGGATAGAACGGTTGAATAAATTGTTTGAAATCGGGTCGTCATGTTTTCATTAAACATAAAAAAAATTCTTTTTTATCTCTCTCTCTCTCTCTCTCTCTATATATATATATATATATATATATATATATATATATATATATATATATATATATATATCTATCTATCTATCTATCTATCTATCTATCTATCTATCTATCTATCTATCTGTCTGTCTTGTTTTTTTTTCGATGATGTCAGCCGAAAAAAATTTTTCTCCTTCTACAAGAAAAAAATGTTGGAAATATCTACTTCCCCTTCCCCTCCGCCCCAACCCCGCCACTATCTACCCCCATTTATTCGCGTAAATAATTTTCTTTCTTCCTTTCTCTCGTCGTACGTTTTACTTTTTTTCTCTTTCTTTTTTCTTCTTTTCCCCTCAATTTTTTCTTTCAATTTCGGAAAAACCAAACCGACGACATGGAACACAGAAACCTTCGCGTTTTACCGAATAAAAGATGGGGGTAACATTCAACAAGTATTATTACAAAGATATTAGAGAAAAGTTGTTTTCCCACTGTATCGTCTCATAAACGCGGTATACTTCCGGCTTATAGAGTATTTACAAAACGTTTACTGTATATGTATACTCTACCGGAGGATGAAAACTGCTTTTATTTCCGGCGCTTCTAATCCTCCTTTATGATCCTCGTAAATGTTACGACGAACTTTTCCCTATTTTTTCTTTTTTTGTTTATTTTTCTTTTCTTTTTTTTTTTGGTTCGTTCTTTTGTTTGTCATCGTCCTCTTCCTTTTTTCTACTTTTTCTTATTCCTCCTCTACTTACATCTACTTATATTTTTATTTCTTCTACTTCTACTTCTTCTGCTTCTGCTTCTGCTTCTTCTTCGTGCATATGTAAAATGTATGTTTTATTAATGCTTACTCCTTTAGTCCGGCGGAAAGAAGGAAAGGAAGGGCTAAAGTCTAGGGGGTAGGAGGTAAGGGATAGGGGGAGAGGAACCAGTTTGACTGGATACTCGTATACTAGTTTAAGTTCAAAGTAATTTACGAAAGATTTACGACGACGAGATGTCGGAAGTAACTATTATTTTTGTATAATTAATAGAAACGAATGCAAGTTCGAAATTTAAAAATGGATCGATAAAGTCGGACAATTAATATTCATGTAGAGATGATGATTATGATGACGATAATGATAATAATAATAATAGTTATAAAAATTATACTGCAAATTATGTTCCAATGATCGTACACGATTTTTCTATACGTGCTTTTATTTTGTATCAAACTATTTCTTTTTTTCTTTCTGTTTATATATTGTATATATATATATATATATATATATATATATATATATATATATATATATATATATATATATATATATAAGAAATATATATATATACATACATATATATGAACAAAACTTTGCAAAGAACTCCTTTTAAGAATTTATCTATAGAATTTAATATTAACTTTTAAGTTCGTATATTTTATATGCGAACTTATCTACGGTATTACTATATTTAATAATAATAAAGTACTCTTGTCCTTTTTTTTATTGCTTTTATTTAATTAATTAATTAATTAATTAATTTATTTATTTCAAGAATAAGTTTCGTAAGTTTATGAGAAAAGTCGTATTGAATTTTTAATCGTTCATTTGAAAAAAGAAAGTTAAAGAAAAACAATATTAATAATCCTAAGTAATTTCTGTATAAAAATAACATAAGCATGAAATCGTAGCTATAGTTTCATATGTACGAAATTAATAATGATAGGACGTTATGGGAAATTTTATTTTCAAGAATTCATTAAAAAGTAAATTTATTCCGAAATTCTGTTGTCGTGAAAACAAATTTCGTTTGAAAAAAAAAAAAAAGAAACGAAAGAAAGAAGAACAAGAAAGAAATAAAAGACAATTTCTGAACAAAAATGACGTCTTCAAAAAAGTCGTATCGCATTAAGTACTAAAAATCTTTTGTCATCGTTATGTATTAATTACAAGATTTCGTTGTTAACTATTCCAACGATGGATATCAATTCATCCTTTGTTATTTCCGTGACGCGATAAAAGGATAATGGAAAATCATATACTTTTCGTTCGCTACGCTTTACGAAGTTTACCCATGTACACTTTCTCTCGGTGGTTATATCGCGTCAGCGACTCATTAATCTTCTCGAAAGTGGCATTAAAGTACACTTAAGAAAACTAATCGAGAGAATACAGAAGGAGGAAGAAGGACTACCGCTTAAATTATCCACGACGTTGTTCTTCCGCGCAAAGTGATAATCGAAAGTTCGGTAAATGAAGAAAGTCTGGATTAAGTTTGAACATTCCAACCTGGACAGATTAATTACACATTTTCCCCTGCAAGCTCTCTTACAATTTACTAATTTACTATCTATTACCTGTCTTACGTCCTGGATTTACTATTACTATATAAGAACGCGATTACAGACGGACATTTTATTCTACATAGATATTGTAAGTTTGTGTGTATGTGTGTGTGAGATGCTAATCTTGCAAGTGCCATAAGTTTATATTCTTTTTTTGGTTATAATGTGTTTAAAATATGAAAAGGCCACGTAGAATTGTAACTATTATAAATATTAATTCGATTATATTGAAAAATTGACTTTACGTCATTTTCAAAATAAATGGCTCATATGCATGTACCAATATTACACATATACTTATGAGAATTCTATTGTATATACATATATAAAATTATATTTATATAGTATCAATTATATTAATATTTTTTTTATAATAAATATATAAACGAATAATAAAAAATATATATATATATAAATATTGTATTTTTGATAAAATAAGAAAAAAATCTACATTACACACACACACACACAAACGTTACTTTTATTATAAAATAATGACATTACCGATTATTAGATATAATTTCACATATTAGGTGTCAGTAATTGTAACATTATCGTCGATTTATCTAATCGAAAAAAAGCCGATGAGACAGGTTATCTATTATTTTCTAGAGTTTGTAATGTTTGTATCACGTCGGTGTGTCATTAATCTTCGATAAAAGTATCATAAATAAAGGACCGCGCTAAAGTTTGCGATTCGAGTATATAAGAAACAACGAAAGTAAACGCGCGTGATAGTTTTTGGTTGAAAAATTCATTTTAGAAATATAGTATTTGTTAACGAATCAATGTATTTTAAACGAGATTAAAGATGATCGCGCGATAATCAAGAAATTTGATAAAAATATGAACTTCGTTAAATCTCTTTAATATCGTCGGTTATTGCAATCCTCCGTATTACTTTCCTTTTTTCTTTCTTTTCTTTTCTTTCTCTTTTCATCCCTTTTTCTCTTTTTTCTTCTCTCTCTTTCTTTTCTTTTTTTTTTTTTTTTAATTTTGTTCCCAGCATCTTCGGCTCTTTCTTAAGCAAGATATTACGAAGAATCGGGCAAAGGCGAAACTATCTCGCGTTACTCGCCTGAGAAATGCTAGGGGCCCTTAAGTGGAGAATATTATAGTACATATAGTATACCTATGTACATGTATATACTACATGTATATGTTATATATATATATATATATATATATATATATATATATATATATATATATAAATGTCGCTGTAACTTGTATACAGAACGGATGGTCCATTATATCAAGCATCTCGGGTATCTCCTTGAGATATTCATTTTCTTAAAAAATGTCGCCTAAGTAAAAAAATGATTAAAAAAAAATGAAAAATAAAAAAAAATAAGAGAGAAAGGAAAGAAAAGGAAACGAAAAATCTTTTTTGAAAAGAAAAAATGAAAGGAAATGAAAGAGAAAATAAGAGGAAGCAAAAGAAGAAGTAGGAGGAAGATAAAAAGTCGGAACTTATAAATACGTTTAAAGCTAAAGAAGATGGTAAATATTTATTATCCTATCTTATCCTGTAATATTATCTCTACTTTACTCTAGTTTTACTTGCTCCTTCGTGTATTTTGTAATTTTGTAATTTCTTTTTCTTTTTATATTTTTTTCCATTAAAACTTGTAAATCTTTTACTTACTGGTTACACAGTATTGAAACTCATAGTGATTGCTAATTAACGGCTTTTGATTCAGATTCAATACCATAATTAACGTGAAATGTATTAATTATAGCATTCGATGTGTTCCTCGCTCGTAGAATTGATTACCGCATTGTTATCAGAAACTTCCTACTGTGTCTTATCGAAGGGGAGGGGGGCATTTATATGTCGAAAACGGCTGAACAAACAAGTCGAAACACTTTGTTTATCGTAAATAAACATAAGCAAACATTTGAACGTGATCAAAATTTATCGTTCTAATAATTTATCACCGAATATGATTTTTAATTTATTTAAAAAATATACATATATATATATATATATATATATATATATATTAATAAATAAGTTATAAATGTATAGAAATTTAAATAAATACAATTACCATTATAAGTTATATCCGATATAACATATTCGATATAGATTTTTATACTTTACAAGTATTATATATATATATATATATATATATATATATATATATATATATATATATATATATATATATATAATAGAAGAACTAAATAAATGGAGAAAATTCGTGTTAATAAAATTATTAAATATTACGATACGTAAAATATGTTTTTTTCTTTTCATATATAACAATGTAAAATAAATGACAGAAATAAAGAAAAATTAAAACTCACCGCGAGATTAAATTCTTCTAACGAGGATGGCTGAAACACGTCCGACATCGAAGGATGATCGATGAACAATGACAATAGGACGAGACTGTACGGCGTCTATATGTTTACCCCACCTCTCCTCTCCCCACTCTTACGATTCTAAATCCGTTTACTTACTTAGGTACGTTAAGAAGAACGCTTTGTGTATTAGATTGATACATTTATCTTCCTTGACATTTTATTTACGTTCTATGTTATTCACGTATAACGACGATCGATATGTAACGTCGGCCAATATAAATCGCCAGGATATCGATCTAAAAATCTTTTTACGAAACGTACATACATACATACATACATACATACATACATACATACATATATACATACGTACGTACGTACATATACATACTAGCTGACTTTTTTTCGTGAAAATTCATTCGACCTTTATCGACCTCGTCGTTCTATCCTCCTTCTAGCTCGTCGTCGCGCCGGGGACTTAATAATAACCAAAATTTATCTACCGGCGGCTTGGCGAACCACCTTCGTGGCATCGCTCCGGGTTTAGTACGTCTTGCTAAGGGGCGAAGGATATGATGAACCGTTCCATGGAATAAGAAGAAGAAAAAGAGAGAGAGACGAAGAGAAAGAGAGAGAGAGAGAGAGAAAGAGAGGTCGAAAGGAAAGGTGAAGTATCGCTCCATCGTGAGAAGGATATTAAAAAGAGAGAGAGAGAGAGAGAGGAAAGATGGACTTATAAGATAAAAAAAGAAGAAACTATGGATGATATCCATCTTAAAATAAGTTAAAAAGGAAAAAGAAAATTATAAACCGATATTATTGACTATCTCTGTTTTCTTTCTATTTTTAATTCATTTATTCGTTTATTCGTTCGTTCGTTCATTCATCCATTTATTTATTTATTTATTTATTTATTTATGGAATGATTAGTAAGCGTAAAGTAAATGGTTATAATTTATCGAGTATAAGATCGATAAAGTTATCGCGAAGATTTCGTTATAACGAAATAGGAAATATTGTTAAATGTGAATGAAACCTCGTGTTATAGTAATTAATCGTACGAAAGAGTGAACGAACACGATTATCTTGCTAACAACGAGGTTTGCGATTAAATATGCTATCGGATTGAAATTATGTTGTCGAGGTCGATCGTTCTCCGAAACAAATTCATGATATAATCTCATCGTAACTCAATTCTTTTTTCTTTTTCTTCTTTATTTTTTCGTTTATTTTTTTCTTTCCTTCTTTTCCTTCAAACGTCCGTTAGAAATTATATCCATACGTAATCGTGAAAATTGTAATATTATATTATAACGATATAATTATAATGTATCGAAACGATGAAAACTGTTGCTTTGATAGAAATAACATTAGAATGATCGAATATCAAGTTTATTATATATTATATATAAATAATATTAAGTTTATTATATATTTTATTATATAAATAATATATCATAAAAGATTAAGTAACGATTAGTGGATGAAACGGAAGGTAATTTAAAAAAAAAATACAGATTTTCGAGTAGAAATTCGATTCGAGTTGAAGTTTATATAAAAATTTTGTTATAGGGGATGCAATTTTTACGTAAAATACCATTGACGCGAACTTGCTTAAAAGCCTGATACAATTTTTTTATAAGTACTTGTAAGTACCTACGTATAAATTATAAATCAATTATTACGAAAAATTTACGCGTATAACTGAATCAAATTAGGAGAGCACAACATTTTTCGTGTATTTTCGAACGGAATAGATATGTGTACGAACGATTAATCGTAACTCGCGAAAGTATTATACATTAGCGTAAATGCGAAAGATTCGTTCGTCGAAAGATCTTGAATGAAGAGACAGAAAGAGAGAGAGAGAGAGAGAGAGAGAGAGAGAGAGAGAGAGAGAGAGAAAACGGGAGACATAAAACGAAAGAGAGAAAGAGAGAGAGAAATTTATCGAAAGAAATGAGTCGTACGTAATATTCTCGTGTCGTGATTTTTCAAAAAGAGTCAGAGATCTCAAATAATCGTCATTACTTTAGAAATAGAAAAAGAAAGGAATGAAAGAGAGAGAGAAAGAGAGAGCAAAGAAAATTCGATCGAAAAAGACGAAAGGTTTTGGATCGAAGGGTTCCTGCGAACGCGGACCGAATAAACTTTCTTTCTTTCTTCCATTCTCTCTTTCTTTATTTCTTTCGTCTTATTCCTTTTACTTTAAAGAAAGAAAATTAATCGGTTGAGAGAAATATGGAATGTCGGAAAAAAAGTGGGATGGAAAAATTGGGAAGAGAAAGAGAGAGACGGAGAGAGAAAGAGAGAGAAAGTCATGAGAAGATAGAAAGTTAAAGAAAGAGAAAGATAGAATATTGAAGAAGAAAAAGATAAAGAGAGAGAGAGAAAGAGACAAAGAGAGATAGATAGAGAGAGAGAGAGAGAGAGAGAATGATAGGGAGATACAATGTTAGAGAAAGAGAAAGATAGAATATTGGAGAAAAAAGAAGAGAGAGAGAGAGAGAGAGAGAGAGAGAGAGAGATCTGAAACAAGAAAGGGAAAGAAAAAAAGGGGACGAAGAAAGGGCAATAAAAACAGGGTAGGAAGAATATTAAAGAGGCAAGTGCTTGAAACGAGCAGGAGTATGGTTGTTCCGAATGAAAAAAGATAGAGAGAGAAAGAGTGAGAGAGAGAGAGAGAGAGAGAGAGAGAGAGAGAGAGACGATATTCGCCAGATCTCTTCTCGTGTTAAGTTTATAAGATACTTGCCTAGCTTTGTGACTACGTATATCTTGTCCCTTGGAATGACGGTAGGGTAATAAAAGCGATAGACACGCGACCACTACCTCTGTAGATACTTACTAGCGAGCAAGCGAGCAAAATAATAAACGGTTGCCTAGTTCAAAATTAAGCTTTTATGAATGGTACTATCATCTAACCGGAACACTCCAGATTTTGTCTACGGTCCTCGAACAAAGTCCTGTTTCTCTCTCTCTCTCTCTCTCTCTCTCTCTCTCTCTCTCTCTCTCTCTCTCTTTACGTCATCTCTTCGAGAAAATAACGAAGAGTAGTTGTGAATAATTTCTGTTTAAGATTACAATGACTGGAAAATGAAATCTTTCGGTTTTACTAAATTTATAAATTATCTCTTTATCTCTCTCTCTCTCTCTCTCTCTTTCTCTACCTATCTATCTATCTATCTATCTATCTATCTATCTATCTCTTACGTTGTTACTTTATCATTCACTAATTCTCATTTCAATTATTTTTCTTATGTATTTACAAATGTTGAGACCCTTTTTGTCTTCTTCGTTATTTTTTCTTAATAGATAGAAATTGGCGTTCATTGTCTGTAGTAAGAACTAAGTATTAACTTTTAGAGAAAAGAAAAAATTTGTTTCTGAACGGTTAATCGGACAAACAAAATAATTATTATATAAGATATACACGTAATATACGTATGTAACAACAGCGTTGATGTAACTGTTACGAGTATATTGTTTTCTTTTTTCTTTTTGTTGTTGCTGTTTTTACAAGATCAATCTTCTTTCTTCATACGATCACAATCTTATCTCGTATTTATTTTCACGATGATAATAATACGAACATCCAAGATATTCTCGAATTGTCAAGGAATATCGACACAATGACGAAGATCTAGTTCGAAAACGATATTCATTTATACGTTTGTTTGTTATTTTTTTTTTGTTCCTTTCGATACATCGATATAACAGTTATATTCTTTCGTACGTCTTTCTATAGGTTATACGTGTGCATCCGTAAGATGGAATAAGAAAAGTGTAGGAAAATGGAGTACAACGAAAGAGGGAAACGAATAATATGCAAAAAGCTATTGTCGTGAAAACTAGTGAAAAAGTAGTAAAGCTTGGCGAGCTCGAAGTGTGCTCGTTACACGCGGGGGTTGTTCTTTTAAGAAACAACCCCTACGTTTTTCCTTTTCCTGTCAGCGAACGAGCGAGTGGACGTTTCAATGTATGCGTATATATATTTCTTTATTATACGTACGTATATGTACGTACATGACCTATATACAAGACGCGTACCACCAACATAATAAATTATAAAAAGTTTTCATAACTATAAAAAGATCTATGAATGCGATAATAATAATGATAATAATAATAATAATACTGATAATATTGATTACAATATCAATATGTATATAAATATATATTATAATACATATATATTAATATATTCAATATTATTTATATATTTATAATATATTCAGAGTGTGTGAGAGAGAGAGAGACAAAGAGATGCTAACTTAACCGACTAAGATATATATCAGAGAGGAATACAAAATGGTAATGGGAGAGTGAGATAAATAGATAGATGATAAATAAGCTTGAGATTTATTCATAATAAGGTTATCCATTATCTCGATTACAATGTAATATGAGTACAAGTTACAATCTAATTAGTGTCGAATAAATCAAAGAAAAAGCGAGAGAGATTATGTATCTATTTATGTGTTTATAAATACATAATATAAAGAAGAAAATATTAAAAGATACAGTAATAATAATATTGGTTAACTTAGTAATATTAGTGATAGTAAACTTAGACGTTTAATGTTCAGTAATAAAAATTGAAATTTTTATTATTATTATTATTATTATTATTATTATTATTTAATAAGACATTTGTCCTGTAATTTTTGAAAGTTATAATAATTGTATTTTTTTATTTTATTTTAGTAATACAGACTTATGACAATAAGTTAACTAAGTAACCCATTGTCGACCTGTATATACATGTATGGAGAAACTTATGTATCAGATGGAAGGGTAGTAATGCAAAGTAAGACCATCCCAAAAGAAAGAGAGAGAGAGACAGAGAGAGAGAGAGGGGGGGGGAGACTGACTCGTATATAAGGAAGAAGAGAGCAAGAGAATCGAAGAGGAAGGTATAGTAAAAGCAGACGTGGTCGTCTAATGGACAGCAAACAGGACGGTGTTGTAGGTAAGCATGACACAGGGTATATACATATGTATGTGTATATATATACATATATATATATATATATATATATATATATATATCATATATATATCATGTATGTATACTTGTACACGTTGACACCCATGCTTCTTTGTCCCTCTCTCACTTACTCCCCTCTTACACCTCTACCTCCTTCTCTTTCATGCCATCTCGTCCCGTCACGTTGCACCATCCCTCTTTCTCTAATATTATAGATTCCACAAGTAATTTCCGATCGATTAAACGAATATATCGATCGATTAGGATAATACGACGATTAGAGATATTCGTCTAAGCTCATATTTCTTGCTCGCCCGAGTGAATAACCTTCGAATTATAATTACCAAACGATATGATATATAAATATTAACGAAAAAAAAGGAAAAAAGAGTTAGAGAATATAAAATTTAAATATAAATTTGAAATTAAAATATAAAACTGATTGATCATTAGGTGGAGGTGATATAGGGAAATAAAAAAAGATGTACAATATAAGATACGATTGAAAATTATTTAACGAATGATCACAATGATGATAGAGCCCTTAATTGAAAATCGTTTTCTTTATCGTTTTATTGCTATTAATTTATTGATACAATAATATTACAAAACGTAATATTTAGGCTTGTTTCGTAGCACGATACCAGAGACGTATCTAAGATCGAACTCGTAGGGAGCACGATTATATGGGGATGATAGGGTTCGCAAAAGATTTCCACCCCTTGGCCCTTCCCTCCCTCAAAAAATAGTATAGACTCATGTTTCTCGTCGAGGAATATCAAACGTTTCGATCAATAAGAAAATTCTTCGATGTCAAAGTTAAATTTAACGAAGTGAAAAGAAATAAATCAAACAATTAAAAAAAAAAAAAAAGAAAGAAAGAAAGAAAAAACGAAACGATAGAGATTAGAATTAAACGCGTACGTAGATACGCACGGGAGTGTACGGGGTTATACGAGTGGGTTTACGTCGGACACAGTTTACGTTCTTCTTAATTATTGGATGGAAAAATTGACGTGCCATTAACGAAAAGGTCAATCGACGACGATTGATTTCTGTCGGCTTAAACGTTCATCCAATAATATCGAGCTCGAAATTCTTCGAGATGATTCGTGACTATCGTTTTGTAAACGAGAGATAGGTAATAATGTCATTTCAAGGATCACTTCTTACGAGATAGGACCATGGTTGGGGGGTGTGGGGTAGAAGAGAGAGGGTGATAGAGGGATAGAGGAGAAGGGGATTGAAACGATGGACCGAGGAAGGATGCTAGGCCGTATTCTCGCAAAATCGAGTTAGACCAGACACGACGATCCCTTCTCTCTCTCTCTCTCTCTCTCTCTCTCTATCTATCTATCTTTCTTTAAAACGTTTGAACCATCGATAAAAGGATGGATGCCGAAGGAACGTGCAATTATCAGTTCGAAACTGGAAGTATGGTTGGTAGGTGAGCAACTACTAGGTATATGTATGTTGTGTATTGGTTTTCTATATATATATATATATATATATATATATATATATATATATATATATATGTATATATACTCGTGTTGTCTTAGTGTTGGTACGAAAAAGAAAGCGTGGATGAGTTTTTTTGTTTTCTTCTTTTTGGAGGAGGGAAAGAAGTAGGAGAGGATGAGTACGTACGTACGTAGTTGGAATCAATAGGAGAGAATCAACCGGGTTAAGATTATCGCGCCTTCCGAATTTAAATGGCCCTGTTCAAAGGGGGAAAATTTAATCGAATCAATCGAATCCAATTAACCGCACCCTGCTATAGAAAAAGAAAGGGAGAGCAAGAGAGAAATAGAAAGAGAGAGAGAGAGAGAGAGAGAGAGAGATGGAGTCTCATCTTTACACTTTGCTGCTAAAGGCGAACGAACGAATTCATCCCCCTTGAGAATCTCCAAGCTACATATATAGTTCCTTCAAGGTATTCGAACGTAAAGTAATATTGATTTTTTCTTTTTCTTTTTCTTCTTCTTCTTCTTCTTCATCTTTTCTCTCCATCTTCCTTTCATTTCCTACGTTTATCGTATTCGCTTATAATATCTTAACCTTTTCGTTACGGCGATCCGTTCCGCCAAAGTGACGCGCATCGCTAAAATTAATTTAAAATATCGGTCTCTAGCCATAATTTTCTTTTTCCGGAAACGTCGCTTCGCAAAAGTTTATCTACGCTCCGGTATTCCACTAATGATAACTTCTTGTTGCTTGTCATTGGAAATGAAAATAGAATCAAAAAAAAAAAAAAAAGAAAAAGAAACAAACCGACGTGAGTCACACACAGGTCGTCACATAGATGTCATCGACTATAGTCGGCACCCATACACACAGGTCGTCTTATGGTTGCTGACTATAGTCGGCACCCGGTAACGAAAGGGTTAAAACATCGGAGAATAATCTTTCGACGAGTATTTTTAAATATTTGGATTCGACGATTGGAACATTCGTTTATTTCGTTGTATTATTACGTCGTATAATGTAAATTACTTGACAAAAATTTGACATTAATTTAATGACAAAATGTTAATGTCGGCGATGACAATTGCGATAATAACGTGCGATTACATAATTTTGCGATTATAACGCGTATCGACTTACTTGAAGAAACAAAGAGGAAGAGGAAGAAGCAAAAAAGAAAAAAAAAATAAAAGAAAATAAAAATAAAAAAGAATAACACTCGAACATAACAACGGGGCCCTCTTAATCGTGCCATTTTACAGGAAAACACCGTTAAGGACCACTTTTCTAAATTACTTCTTAGCAGCCTCTCCCCCTCCCTTCTCAACGCCTCCTCCTCCTCCTCTTCCCACCCACTCCTTCTATCAAGCTTGTTTACGTTCTATCATCCGACAACATTATTCTTTTGTTCCTCTTCTTCTTATTCTTTTACTTCTTCTTCATTTTTATTTTTTCTTCCTTATTTTTTATTTTTCTTTCTTTTTCTTCTATTTTATTTTATTTTATTTTATTTTTCTGCCACCTCCATCTCGTTTTTCATTCTTCCCTCCTCGTTTCTCGCGCAATTCTATCGCAAGTTACTTGGCGCCTCGCCATATTGGACCCGGTGCGGTGTATTTTTATTATTAATTAACAAATAAAAAAGAAAAAAGAGGTGTTTAATATAGGGAGTTAAAAGTTGCTTATAATGCGAGAGAGAGAGAGAGAGAGAGAGAGAGAGAGAGAGAGAGAGAGAGAGAAGTTGTTGATGCAAAAAAGAAATTTATGTATGTATATATACATGTACGTGCGTATACATGTATGTATGTATGTATGTATGTATGTATGTATGTATGTATATATGTATGTATGTATATATGTATGTATGTATATATGAATGTCTGTATTTAAGTACCATTTCACGTAGTTATAAAACAGTAGTACATTAACCGTCGAACTTTCTTCGACAGTCGTGTTGACGATTAACTTTTATTCTTTTTCTTTTAACACTCTCCCTCCCATACCTCCTTTAACACCTCATCCTCAATCCCTATCTATCCTACCCACGGTAGCACCTCCACCTTTCTGCAAGACGCGTTCTTCTCCAACAAATCTACTTTCTTATCTCCAACCACGTTTTTACGATCCTTATTTTTTCATCCATGCAACCTACATCCCTGAACGCACATTATTAGTTCATCGTTCATTAGGCCTTCCGTCTGATCGGTTTTTTTTTCTTTTAATTTTCTTTTCCTTCCTCCTCCTCTTCTTCTTCTTCTTCTTCTTCTTTTTCTAAGTCACATTAAGCAAGAAAAAGTAATACCGCAAAATTCGAATCGTTTAGTTAATGAAAAACTTAATTTCACAGGGAAAATCTAGTTTCATAAAGTAACAAGATATTTGACGATTTAAATATCGATCAATTCAAAATTATTGATAAACGCTATTAAATTCTTTTACTTTTTACCCAATCTTCTTTGGAACGTAAATCGATATAAATTCATTTCTGTAATGTTTTTTTTTTTTTTATAAATATCACCTGAAATACTACGAGTACGATCACGATATATGGATCATATACGATAAAAAGATAAATTTCATTGTAACACAGTTATCGAATATTACAATATCGATTTCACTCAATATCGAATTACTTACTTTATTAATTGAATTTATTTTAGGAATTACATTTTTTGATAAATATCAACAATACGATTTATCAAGCCAATATCATAATTTCTCTACTCCACTTCACTCCACCTCACCCCTCTATATAACGTAAAATTATGTTCATTTAATTAACGGAACGATGACGATGTACGAAAAGTATTTAAATTTGTAAATCTCTCATATCGTTCGAATGATATTAAAAAAAAAAAAATTAATTAAAAAATAAAAACAAATAAATTTCAATGCTAGGGAAACGGGATAATCGAGAAAGTGAAATCTTCGTAATTCAAAGATTACATTATTTTGTCCCTTTTGAAAAGTCACTTTTTATTTATTTTTATTCACTTATTTATTTTGTTGTTTTTATTTCATTCAAAGCTTACAGTAATACCGATATCTATGGGTATGTATGTAATTAACGTAGATACATACATACATATATACATACATACATTCATACATACGTAAATACATACATGCATGCATACTATATCGTATGTATGTACGTAGGTATCTACGTGTATTAACATACATAGGACACGACGAAGCATCGTTCTCAGTTGCGTACATCGCCCTTTCCTTGTAGTACACAACATGTCCCGTTACATTGTACATACGTATTAAATTCTTTCGATCCGTCGAGCAGAATCATCCGATAGGCGTTCGAGCATACGCCGTACGAAGTTTGCGTTCACGCCTGGTGCGAATATAAAGGCAGAACGGACGTCTTTGTGCAGTGCCGTTGCACCGGCAAAAAGTGTTTAACGTAGGTAGGTGTGTAAAAAATGTACGGTGCATTCTGTAAACATTTTGAAACCGTCGATTATCCCGTGAAAGAGAGAGAGAGAGAGAGAGAGAGAGAGAGAGAGAGAGAGAGAGAGAGAATGCAACAGGCTCTTTGTCACCAGCTTTGAAATTTCATCAAAACCATTTTCGCTTTTTATATTTATTGCATCTCTCACCTACGATATATAATTTTACCTTTATTTTCTAAAACTTCGTTTAACAATCGATCGAGATAATATTAATTCTGACATAACTCGTACGATCGGACAAAATCTGAAAGGGAATGCAGTAGTACGAAATGTTTTTTTCTTCTTTCTTTTACGAAGAATTGTTTAATAAGAAACGAATGGAAAAATAAAAGAAAAAGGAAAAGGAAAAGGAAATGGAACAGGATATAAATACTAAAATTTTGATCTTTTTCTTCGACGTGTTTGTATTAATCGATTGAACGTAACACGAATTAGTCGTTCCTCGTCTTTTGGGAGAAATCAATTTTCTCGTCGACGGACAATAAATTCTCGTGCATCATCTCGATAATAAAGGTTTCGTGGAGAACGAATAAAAACAAAAAAAAATGAATTAAAAAAGAAAAGCAAAATAAAATTAAACAATATATAAATAAATACATGATCTATATGAACAAAACGGTGTGAATAATATAATAACATAAATAATGAGAATAATGAATATCTCAACTTCTTAATATCAATATTATCGAATCAATTACAAAAAAAAAAAAAAAATTAAAAAGAAAATAAGTTTCGAGTTACGTCGTTACCTCTTTCCATTTTGAATAACATAAATGAATAATATAAGTAATTAATATTATAGTCTACACGAACAAATCGTTGTAAATATTATAATAACATAAACAATGAAACGAATGAGTATCTCAATTTCTTGATATCAATATTATCGAATATTAAATTTTATCGAATCAACTATATATATATATAATGAAAGAAAAAAAAATAAGTTCCGAGAACGTAGTTACTTCTTTCCATTTTGATTTCAAACCACTATCTCTAATCCTATTTTATCCTTTCTCTCTCTCTCTCTCTCTGTCTCTCTCTCTCTCTCTTCTTAGTCCTTCTTCTATCGCAAAATAAAAGAGAGAAAAAATAAGATAGAAAAAGTAATATCCACGAGAGAGAGAGAGAAAGGAGAAAGAGAATGAAAGAGAGAAGAGGAAGAAGGAAAAAGAAAAAAAGTAGAAGATAAAGAAGATGATAAAGAAGAAGAAGAAGAAAATACAATGGCGTAGGACGTAGGCGTCCATCGGAAGCCGCGAAATAAACACTGCGGCCTGGTTAGAGTTGAGTGCTCGAAGGAGGGTTTCAATGCTTTCGAATAAGCGACGAAAATGGAAGGGATGCTAGACAAGAGGATTTGCTATGTAGGAAACCTCCTAGGCTTGGTACATGAGCGAACACGCGTACTATGTATTGAAAGACGAGGCTACTCTTCTTTTCCCTTCTCTTCATCCTCCCCTCCTCATCCTCCTCTTCTTCCTCTTATTCTTCCTCTACTACTTCTTCTTTCTTTCCTTCTCTCTCTCTCTCTCCCTTTCTCTCTTTATTTCTTTCTTTCTTCTGCCTCTTTTTGTCCTTTTTTCCCTCTTTCTTTTTTTCTTTTTTGTTTCTCTTATCCTTACTGGTCGATGCCCTTGCCAAGACTATACGACGATACTCACGCTTTTCCCTCTTTATCCGAAGACCGAGAGTATTTTCCAAGCACGAAGAAAATCCTACTCGATGGAATACTATTAGGAACTAGGACGAGATTTCGTTGACCCTGTCCTCATAGTTCTCAGTTCGTTTTATATAATTTTTTTCTTATCGATTCTTCCTTTCTCCTCTTTTTCACCCTCCTCTTTCTTCTTTTTTTTGTGTCTTTTATTAGTTTCTTTTTTCTTTTATTCTTTTTTTTTTACCTCAATCGTCCGATAACTTGTGTTTCACTTGTACATAAGAATTGGTTGAATAGTTGTAGGATTATTATTTTTTTTGCCCTTCGAGTATTACCGACAGTGAAGTCGTTAAAACCTTTGGAGCTCCTATTATGTTTCGCATTATATCTAGATTTATAATAAAATTCATTTCATGTATGAGAAGTTTCTGTTCGATGTGCCGAACAATTTACGTATTAATTTGTACAAAAATTCGTTCGTATCGTCGATAGATTTTATTTCCCTTAGATATTATACGTAAAATAAGTTTTTAACAATGTTTCCATAAATTTCACCTGGTATACAATTATCATATTTATAATCGAAAGTAACGAGTTTCGATTGAATCGAAATGAAATATAGCAAGTACTTTGATCATTTAATAATTTCATAACGCAATATTTCAACGATACACAATTAATTAGTAAGATAATTAATGAAATGTAACAATTTTTCTGCGGACATTCCTTACCTAGTATCAATGTTTCAAACAAAAATTAATATAATCGTAACAAAATAAAATTGAGCTAACTATTAAATAATCCTTCATTATATATCTATTAAATAGGATTATTAATAAATCATACGAAATCGTGTGTTTATCAATGCGTACACCAATGAAATCGTCATCGTAATTAAATGAAATCATTGTCATACGAAATTGTCAAATGAAACTGCGTACAACAAAGATCAGAACCCTTCTATACCCTTTTAACTCTGTCTCCCAACCACTCCCCCTGAAAAAAAAAAAATATAAAAAAAACGAAGAAAAATTCAGAAAAATTTGTGATCTCGTGTAGGCACACAAGTTCGATTGTTTTCAGATCATCTCTCGTCTCTAGCCCGCACATAGCAGAGAAAGAGAGAGGAAAAAGAGAAAGAAGAGGAGAAAGAGAAAGAAAGAGAAAGAGAGAAAAAAAGAGAAAGAAGAAGAGAGAGAAAAAGAGAGAGGAAAAAAGAGAGGAAGTACAAAATCAATCCGACTTTCGAGCATTCATTTGGAACACCTATGTTGGAATTGGCACTCGTAGATCATGGACGAACGGATCGAGAATGACTCTTCTTCTTCTAGGGAGCATAACGCAACGTCGAACAACCGATGATGAGCCATTCTCGTTAGCTTCGAAACGTCGATGCATGTCCGTCGAACTGTCCGAATCATTGAATAGGAGGAAAAAAGACAAATATATATATATATATATATATATATATATATATATATATATATATATATATATATATACATACATACATATATATGGATGAATAGATAGATTGATAGATAGAAAGAGAGAAAGAGAGATAGATAGAAATAAAGGATCGATAAGAGTGATCTCAATGATCCATCGTTGAAGATGAACTAGCAGGATATCTCGGATCCTTCGGTACTCACGTACCGAATATTTCTCGAGTACTCGATTCCCACGTCGTACTTCGTCCACATTCGTTATCATCTCCCTTGTTTTCTTCTTTCTTTATTCCTTTCCCTCCCTCCCTCCCTCCCTCCCTTCCTCTCTCCCTCTCTTTCACTCTTTCTTTCTCTGTCTCTCTCTTTCTCTCTTTTTTTTACAATACCCGAGATGAATTCCTCTCTCTCGCACACTTTTTGCACATCGGTCGTACGATAATTGGAGAGGGGTCGACGTGAATTTTGTTCTCCCATCCCCTTTTCTTCCCTTCTCATGCCTTCTCTCTCTCTCTCTCCCACCCCTCTATACGTATGTTTTATTTCCTTCCCTTTTTTTCTAATTTTTCTTTTTCCTTTTTTCTCTTCTTACCAGACGCCATCACGAACCTTCGCTCACCGTCCATCGGCTAATTGAGCCTCGTTTACCTTTGAGCCGATACCATCGCTCCCCCACCCTTCATCTCCAACCCTTCTACTACCTATCACCCTTCTTTTTTTCCTTCTCTTTTTCTTTCTCTTTGTTTTTTCTTTTTTCTTTTTTTACCCCTCATCTACCTATCTATACTTCGACCGACCGACCGACCGACCACCCATCGTCCGCCCTCCTCTCGTTCAATTAGCGATTTCAAATACAAGCACTCTCTTGTATTTTCCTTCGGGACTCTACATATCATTTTGATTCTGTTCCTCTTGTTCCTTTATTTCTTTTTTTTTTATTGGATATATATATATATATATATATATATATATATATATATATATATATGTACGTACGCACGGATACGGGTATACGTAATTGCGTATATAAAGTACCTTATACGTGTACCTCGAAAAATCGTTAGAAACGATGCACAGTAAAAAGAAAAAAGGAAAAGGAAAAAAGAAATATTTCGATTGTATAATATATGAAGAAAATTCTTTTTTTTTTTTCAAATGTATTTTGTGAAGACGTCGTCGTTGATCTATTGGTGTATAATTATTTTCCATTTGATTGCGTCAATTTTTTTTCTTTTTTTCTTTAATTAATTTCGATTCATCGTTTGTTCTTGCTTTGATACGTCAAACGTTGAAAAAGATTAGATCGCTTGTCGTTAGTTATTTTAAATGTTATTATTTATTTTCTGATATTTTATTGATGATTATTTCGTTTTAAAAGGATGGCATGGTTCTATCTTTCTTTTTTTTTTTTGTTACTTTTAATGTTTTAACGTACGTTAATTTACATGTAATAACGAATTCTAATTTTGTTTCACTTGTTTGTTGATTTGAGTAAACTAAACAAACGGTTATCGAGAAGACATTGAGGAACATTTCACAATTCCAAATCTTATCTGAACGAGATCAGATTTTCAAAATTTAATTTTTTTCTATATTAACAATTTAAACAATATATATATGTTAAAATAATAACTGTTATTATAATAATTAATATTGATATATTTAATTTCATTAAAATCGTAATAAATTAATCCTATGGATTGTATTACTCATTAAAAATTTTCCGAACTATATTTCTTGGAAATCGTTTTATGAAAAATAAATAATAATAATAATTATGAAAATTTAAAACACTCATTTTTACGACATAAATAACATAAACGACATATGACAAATTTTAAATCAATTTTGTATAAGTGCAAAATGAAAATAAAAAAGAAAAGGAAAAAGGAAACCAAATGAGATCTTTAAAAAGCAAAAAAGTAATTTAGATCAAATAAACGATAAATTCAATCGTCTCCGTTTAAACCATACACATTATTTAGACGAGCAATATTTGTTATATAAATAATTCAATTTTAAGACAATCCGTATAATCCTAAATAACCCTGAGAAACGGAGTTCCTTCTTTCTCTTTCCTATTTCATTTACATTTCGAATAGATGTAATATTATACACATAAAATTTTGAAATAGTTAAAATTTATAAAATCATAAAAGTAACAAATTCGAACGATCATGTCCAACGAGAGTAACGAGATGTCCGAATAAATCGGTAACGGGAGGATGAAAGGGAGATGAATGGGAAGGGGGTTGAAGAGGAGGATTAGGGGAGGAGGGGTATTCGAGGGGTATGAGGTTGAATGTAAGAGTATCGTGCAACAATTGAACAAACGTCTCGTTAATTTATTCGGATAACGTATGTATATATCTGTATATGTGTAAGTACATACCGTACGGTTCGGATCCCTCGATCGAGCGAAAATGCGGGCGTAACTTTTGTTAAGTGGACGCGATCGTACGGTTCCTCTTTTTATCTTCTTTTCACGAGACCCTTGTCTCGTCGTCGCTTATTTACGGTCGCGCCGGCCATTCTCGTTCGTATACGAAATTACTGGACTGTGTGCATGCCCGTGAAAATACCCATCGTAAATAAACTACCCAGCCTTTTTCGAAGATTCGAGAGATCGTTTCGAGTCACGCTCCGAACTAAAATCTCACTTTTCTTTTCTTTTTTCTCTCTCCTCTTTTCTTTTCTTTTTCCTTTCTTTTTTTTTTTATATTGTTATTTTCCTTTCCTCGTTGTTTCATCTTGGCTTTCATGTTCTCTTTTTGCTTTTCTTATTCACTCTTTAAATTGTTCGAAATCGCGGTAAGCGCGCAATCCCGTCGTTGATAAGGATTAATAATTGTCATTAATTTATGTAATTATTAATGTACTTATGTTCTTTATTTTATTATTTTATTATATTATTATTTTATTAATAGTATATGTATCAAATAATAATTGAGCATTATACGTGTGATATTTATATGATATCACATCAAATTTATGTATATGATATTAATATGATACTTTCAATAATAATTATATATATGTAAATAATATTATTACTAATTTCATTATGCATCAAATGTATGTATACGATATTAAAGCGATATGTTTAATTTTTGTTTTTTCATTATCGTTTCGTCTTGTTTTTCTTTTCTTTCTTTTGATTTACTTATACACTTTTAAATTGTTCGAACTCGCAGTACGCGCAATCCCGTTATCGAAAAGGATTAATAATTGTCATTAATTGTTATTGATAATGTATGTACGAAATAGTAACTTATTTTATATGCAATAAATACATACATATAAATTATATATTATGTATATACATACATATATATATATATATATATATATATATATATATATATATTATTATTATTATTATTAATAATAATTGGATATGATACGTGTATGACGTTTATATTTATTCCATCAAATTTATGTATATAATATCTATATGATATTTTCAATAATAATTATATATATATATAATTTTTATATTGCACGTGATATATAATGTAAATATATAATATTATTTTGTATAATACATTTATAAGTTATATAAAACTTATACGATATTGTAAATAACAATTATGTCTAGTATATAAATAATTTTTATAAAACAAATACATCTTTTCTCTTTCAATTGTTCGTTGACAACAACAAAAACAATAATAATAATAATAATAATAAAAGACAAAAAAAAATAATCGAAAAGAAAAAAGTAAAATAATAAGGATCTGATTATTATGATTAGCGAAAAGTCGACGATCCGAATGGATTATAGAATAAAATGAAATGGTTATACAGTTCGTATATCGTAAGAGATATATCAACGTAGAAAACTTTTCAATTATAAACACTTCACAGGTTATACGAGATGGGAGCCTGCTGTTTCCTCGTTGACTCGCATCCGTCCTTCCGAAAATACGCGAAAACTTGGCCCGGCTTAGTCTGAAAGGCTATCGTTTGTCTTCCTAAAG
The DNA here is from genome assembly GCA_911387935.1 of Dolichovespula saxonica. Taxonomy (NCBI): domain Eukaryota; kingdom Metazoa; phylum Arthropoda; class Insecta; order Hymenoptera; family Vespidae; genus Dolichovespula; species Dolichovespula saxonica. The sequence continues at coordinate 3,653,691 of OU427011.1, forward strand.
TTTTGCACGACAGCTGGCCTCTCTTTACGGGTCGAAGAACACCGGAAACGTTTTCATGGACGGGTTAATCGATCGCATCGGTGTGAATGATATCACTGCAGAGATCTGCACAACAGATAAACGAATATAAAGACTTTTACGCTTCTTGCGATTACACGCAGGTAGGTATATATACATATAAAAAAAAAAAAACAAGAAAGATAAAAATATGTCGAACAAAAATCAAAACGATAGAAATACGTAACGTTGAAATCGAAAAGAAATCAATTCAAAATGTGCAAGAAGTTCGAACGATTTTGGAAAAGCGACCAGAAAAAGAACGTCTCCTCGAGAGAACATTCTTCTTTTTTTACCTTTCTTTTCTTTTTCTTTTCTTTCTTAATTCTCGAATAGTAACATTTTTTTTTAACAGACTTAACTGGGTCTAACACGAAGTTTGAATCCGTTGCATTTTCACATTGCAAATCACGTTGAGAATAAAAAAAAAAAAAAGAAATCGACGAAGTTATTTGCAATTAATTACAATTTCTTTCGATCTGTTTCCCTACAGAAAATATACTTTCTGTTTCTTTTTTAATTTTTCTTCTACACGTTACATTATGTTTTTTTTTTGTTAACGTATTTCACGCATTTATTATTACTGGGTTTTTAATTTTAATTAGAAATGTGTTTTCATGCGTTACTTCTTCAAAACTTAGTTACATGCGCCTATACCACACACACACACACACGTATATGTTACGTGTAAACATTGCACAACATTACATGTTTCTTCTTTTACAAAATGTACGATCGTACCTCTCGAAAAAAGTTTATTTTTCATCAGTATTTAAAAATAATAAAATTTAATTTAAAAATATTAAAAAGCGACGTACTACAAATATGTAGGATAAAAGTAAACCTTTGCAGCGACGATTTTTCGTCGAATTTAATGAAAACAAAAAATAAATAGACAAAATATAATATGATACGAGCATTATAGTTCAAAAATATCGTTTCTCGAATTTCGATGGCTTCACCGTAAGTTGTAATTATTTTTTAAAATTCCCCATTCTCAACTAATAATAACAATAATAACAACAATAATAATAATAATAATAATAATAATAATAATAATAATAATAATAATAATAATAATAATAATAATAATAATAATAATAATAATAATAATAATAATAATAATAATAATAATAATAATAATAATAATAATAATAATAATAATAATAATAATAATAATAATAATAATAATAATAATAACAATAATAATAATAATAATAATAATAATAATAATAATAATAAATAATAATAATAATGACAATAATAATAATAAGTATCTAAAATGGTAGATATATATGGATTTAAAAAAATTTCACTTAATGTATCCTCGAAATGGTGAATCCTTTAACTCGAATGAAATTTGACTCGATTAGGAAATTATTTCATATATGCATATACATATTAGTATATAAAATGTGTGTATTAGTACGAATATATAGATATATTGTATAGGTACATAAAATATCTTAAAAAACTATATAAAAAGAAATATCCGTACAGGAATAAAATTGTAATTATTAGTACATTTGATTACGCTAAAAACATGAAATATATGCATTTAACGTGTATTAAATAAATAAATATATATATATATATATATATATATATATATATTTTATACACGTTAAAAAACGTAAATATTAAATATGAAACATTATTGTAAATTTTCGTTTTATACACAAATGGGAAACATTAGAAATTCTAATATTATAATAATATACAATAATATTGATAACGAGTAAAATAATTGTTCGTCAAAATGTAACGGGTCTACAAATGCCGTTCCCGTCTCGCTTAAATCCTACATTACATTCTATTTGAGGTGCAGCTATGATGGCCCCTAAACTTTCTGAGGGACCTCTAAAAGCCACATCAGGAGTAGAGGCCATTGTCGTTTTTTCTTCGCTCGTTTCCTTCGTATTTATACAATTCGTTTTTAAGAGTAACGGTGATGTGGTAAAAGAAGGTTCAGCCAATTCTCCGCTTATTAACACGATTGCGAAGAAACTGCTCAGCAAAGATTTCATATTCCTGGGATAAAAAAAAATATTTTTATGTTCGTTATATTCAAATCAATGAATATAAACAAAATTCCAAGTCGATTTAAAAGTCAAAAAAGAATAAAGATCACACAAACACACAACCATACACACATATTATATCAATAAATAAAATTTTTGAAAAGCCTTTATAACAGAAATGTGATTTTTTCTATGTTCATTTATTTAAAGAAATAATATTATTATAAAAAAATATATATTATGTATATATATATATATATATATATATATATATATATATATATATATATATATATAATATACAATTCTTATATATTATATATTGTAGTATATATACATATATATATGTATGTTGCATATACATTATAAATTTGTCTTCGTTAAAAAACAAAACATAATCTTATCTTTTCTTTTCAATTTTTAATCGTATATAAATATCTTTTTGTATACATAAATAAAATTTTCCATCATAAGTAACATGTACGCATTGCATGCATATCTACATACATAAATCCATATACATAAAATGAAAATTTTATTCTCATTCATTTATTCCTTTTCTTTTCATTATTTAATTAAACAATTTTCTTATTCACACGATGACATTATTATTATTATTATTATTATTATTATTATTATTATTATTATTATTATTATTAACAAAATAGTCCATTCGTATATTTACCTTAAAGCTGCAATTGAAAATATTTTCCCAAAGTCGGATAACGAATCGTTCGATGTATAAACAAAAAAAAAAGAAAAACTCGTGTCATACGGACGATAAGTTCGTGAACGAGTATAAATAAATTTTTTCATTGAAGAAGACTCCGATCTATCTCTTACTTATACTCAACAAAACAGCTACGATCACGTAACATTCGACGTTCTTCATGTGTCAAAAGATGACATAATAGTAAATCATTTCCGTGAATCCTATTACGCAATCTTGTGTCCATGTTGACGCGCGCACGCGCACGTGTGTGTGTATGTGTATGTTTATGTGATAAAGATAAATCGGATATAATTAAGTAATCTTAATGGTCATCTTATGATTAATGGTCATTCTCGCATGTATTAGTTTATCGATAGGAATGTACAATGTATTTCAAAATAATATAGAAAATATACTCGCGAATTCGTGAACTATTTTAACCTCGTTTTAATAATGATCATTTTTCTTATTGTTTTAAGGTGATAGAATAAAACGTTATAACATAAAAATATGACAACGAAGAACCAATAAAAAAAAAGGTTTTCCTTCGAGTGAAACGCTTGAACGCGTTGTTACACGACGAACTGTTGTTTCGTTTAATATCGCAACGATCAATCTACGGAACACGTTATAACCTTCGAGTTAATTCGAACGTACATTGTAACGCTAGAAAGTAACGTGATCAGAAAACACGTACGTATGTATATTTACCTTAGTGTTCACAAATAACGATTATCGTCGTTAGAATGAGAAGACAGATCCGTTCGTATTTTTCAACGATTAAAGCAACGATATCGATCTTTCTGATATTTATATTATACATACATAGATACATACGTGCATACATAACATGAAAATTTTATTCTCATTCATCTATTCTTTTTTCTTTCGTTTTTTAATTAAATATATATATATATATTAATTAAATATATATATATATATATATATATAATTGTTTATATTAAAATATTGGAACATTTTAATTATCTTATTTCAGGTAAGTACTTTACTTACCCAGTGATTTAAATATGTTATAAGCGACTATACCGCAATATTACGTAATTTTCGTATAACGATTAGTTAATTAAATATCGTCGATTATTCATTTGTATAATTTTTATGTCCTTCGGATAAAAAAAAAAGGAAAGAGAAAAAGAAAAAAAACGTCGTCTTTTCCAAGAACAAAAGCTATAATGTTATCTCGTAATTCTACGATAAGAATCGACGTGCATGTTTTCTTCTTTTTCTTATTTTTTTCTTTTTTTCTTTTTTTTTTTTTTCATGAATTCGCACGACTTCCACATACACCTTCATCGTAATGGGCATACGCGAGATGATCAAAAACCCTTAAAGCTTAACACAATTGTGACACCGTAAAGAGATTGAAATCGTTGAATCGAAGATAAGAAAAAAGGAGGGATAATAATAATTTTACTATTTGCTTGCTACGTTTGAGTTGTTTTTCTTTTCTTTTTACTTTAAATATATGTCCGAACAAAAGTGTAGCTCCTTTCCGCAGATATTTGAATAAAACTTATTAAGTAAATTGCGAAGTTTCGAACGAGTACGATCAATCTTGGTTACCGAAATATTAGATGTTGGTTACATAAATAGATCGAATTATATACTTGTATTATTTTATATTTGTATTTTATACTTGTATTTGTATTAGATAAATTATAGGATCATTCACGGGTTTACGTTAATAACAATTTTATTCACAAGATAATCATTTTCTTTATTATTTCTTTTTTTTTTTATCATTTTTCTAATCTTACGTAATCCTCGGCAATTCCAATCGTAATTAGAAATCGAAATGTTAATCACTCGATCGTAATGAAATAATTTATTAGAAATAAATGAACGATTTAAAAAAAAAAATATTGTCACAATGGTCGTATGAATTAAGTGCATTTTTTTTTCTTTCTCTTCTTTATCATAAAAGATTACACAATAAATGCATTAATTATCAGGTGTAAGTATCATAGCGAAAACACCGAATGATGCTGAGACTACTGTGTGTTTTAACATAATTATTCCCAAAGATGTTATTAGATTTACCATTTGGAGATAGAAGATAAATAATTAAATAAATGCATTTTTCGCAGCACTTTTCTTTTTTTCTCTTTTCTTCTACAATTTTGATCTGAAGAAATATAAATATTTGTTATTATATACAATAATATGATTTACTTGACAATTAAGAATCAAAAATAACAAAGAAAAAATTAATGCATTCATTTTCTTTAAAAAAAGTTAGTAAATTAAGTCTCTAAACAATTATAATTGATATATCAATAAAATACAAATCAAAATATGTTAACTCACTTTTCTCCTTCGTGTTAGAAAAAACTGAATAAAAACATGAGATCGCTTTGATTACACCGACTTAAGATCATAAAAATCGAGTGTCTAGTTTCACGTAGCCTGCAGGCTCTCGCTACAGTTAAGAATTTTGCGTCTCTCAGCGATGTTGCGATAAGTATACCTGAAGGAGCCCTGGTGCGGATCACGAAGGAATTTCATTAATTCTCGAGAAAATAAAAATAGTCTCGTTCGATCGAAGGACTCAAGGACCCTCGATAACAAGGACCTAGACTCTACTATGCTTAAAAAAAAAAAAAAAAATAAAGAAAAAAGCGCAAGACTTGGTCGGATCTCGTTTCGTTCGTATTGCAACGAACGAAAAAAAAATTCTTTCTCTTTCGTTAATAATTGACCGAACGCGTGATCGATATATCGGACTCGTGCACGTTTCAAAAAATATCGTTCGATGAGGGGATCTTCGAAACTCTCATCGACGCGAATTTTTTTCTTTTTTTTTTTTTTGGAACCGCCCATCATGAAAATTTTGTCCGTTGACCAAAAAAGACTCCTGTGGTGGGAGAAACGTCGAATTTAAGCAATACCACAAAAAAATCGACTCTCGACACACGAATACTGGCTAACACTCGTCTAATCGCTTAACGTCGCGGACATTCTCGTTTCTCGTCGAATACACAGGACAATACCGTTATGTTACACGGTTCGAGCAATCATCGGACTCTCTAGTCGAGCTATTATCGAGCTCTCGTAAATGAAACGGAAATGTGACAGCTTAGTGACACCTGAACGCTCAGGGAGAATTCATCGAAAAAGTATCAGGCGACGTCCGAGTAGTAACTACAAACGGTGTGACGATCGTTTTACCTCGAATGGAACTAATTGTTCTAGTTGGAAGACGCCGTCATATATCGGGTAGCCATTTTGACGCCCCATCGATCGACTCATTTGCAACTACACGGGTTATCCCGTGTCAGGATTAGAGAGCAGAATTAGAGAGAGAGAGAGAGAGAGAGTGATCGGAGATCATCAACGTAACAACCTTGTCCCTATGTAGAATCTACTACTTTACGTTAGAACTCAACAAACGGTATTCTCAAGTACAACAGGCGATATACTTGTTATAAAGGGATCTGTTGCATGCAACGAGAGACAAACGTCTAACGATTACCGAGTGCACTTAACGTTCGATAAAAATGTCATTGTACCCGTTTTTTATTCCATCGTATATTCATTAATGACGTTCCACCGTTTCGAACGAACCGTTAACTGTCAAAAGCGAAGACTCGGTGAATCGATCCAACGGTGGAACGCGTTTAAGTCGGATGAAATTGATTTATCCGAAGTAGCAAAAGTCGATCGGTTGAGTCAAATGAAAGTAAATGAAACTATAAATAACGATTATAGCGATCAAAGTAAACGCGATATTTATACTTCGTTAATTCAAAATTGATGATATATTTTTACTGAACACTTATTCGTCCGTTATCGAGGCATTGCGTCTCGATTATTTTCAATGCTTTTTTTCCTTTCTTCGGATTGGTTCGATTCCCAACGTATTTATACTTGTTACATTTACTTATATTTCGTATCGTCGATTTTTTTTTCTACCGCGTATTTAAAGCATGAAATTCCATTTTAAATTCACTTCATTGGGTACGTAACAGAGTTCGTAAAGCGTTTCTCTGAGAATTATCTTAGGAGTATGCTTGAAATGATTCATTCTTTTCTTTTCTTTCTTTTTTTTTTTTATTCGACTCGATTCAGAAGTTATTTTCGATTACGTTGAAAATGACGCGTTTAACAAGTATTTAAAAAAGAAACGTGGAATAAGATTGATATGAAATATTCAAACATAATATATATATATATATATATATATATATATATATATATATATATATATATATATATATATTTTTTTGTATAAGAATAAAACTTTATAATTCATAATATTTGAAATATCATCAATGTACTCATCTTTTTATATACTTATATAAATTTATATAATTTTATATTATCAATGATATATATATACACACTATTTTAGCTTGTACACAAAAGAAATTACATCGGAATAAGAGCGATAAATATTTGATTGTTTGTTACAATGTAACGAGCTTACACATACCATTCCCGTTTCGTTTTTCTCCGTCATCACATTTTATTTCAGGCGCAGTTATGACGGAGGGATAATACAACAATTTCGTAGGCCCTTCCGGTGGTTCATACGTCGATTTAATGGTTGGGTTTTCCGTCGATTGATACCGCAAACTTATGATCATTTGCGATGTTTTATTCGTTGAAAATTTATCCATTTTTATATTTCTCTCCTTATTCTCCATCTTTACGCGATTAATCGTTGTCGATAATAACGACGATGTGGTTACAACAAGTTGCATCAATCGTCCATTTATCAGCATGATTATACAAAAAACCGGTTAACAAGGATTTCATCTTCCACGAGTAAAATATAATAACTTCGTGTTTGGTTACTTTCAAGTCAGTCTATATAAAGAATTATAAATCAATTAAAAAGAAAAAAGCAAAATAAACAAAAAAAATATATATATATGATTAAGGCTAATATATATATAACATAAAATATAATATACATACATACATACATATATATATATATATATAGTTAATAAAATTATTGAGATCCTATTGTTTTTTTTTTTTTAACACAATATGTGTTGTCTATAGAATAATAATATTTGTTAAGTCTTTTTACATATATTCTTCTTATACACACATATACAAAATTAAAATGTTATTCCTATTCAATTATTACAGCTTCTTCTTTTCAATTTTTTAAATTTTAATTTTTTTAATTTTTATTTTTATTTTATTTTTTTTATTAAAGAAAATTCATACTCGAACGATTCGAATAATAATTATTAACATAACGATTGTCAGGCATACCTCTTTTATTAAAAATTTCAAACGGCTTCTTGGTTCAAATAACGAATCGATGGACGATGTGATGAACGATGTGTTTCGATAAATTAAATCGTTGTAGTAACTTATAAAAATCGTATAACATCGACGATATAAGATCCGAAATGTATTAATAAACGTTTTAATCGAAGAACAGCACGTAATTCGGACTGTTATTTATACTCTTCGGAGGACCTAAGGTCACATGATATTTGACATTTTTATTTTAATGTACCGAAGAAACACGGATAATTAATATTCTCAAAAATCCCATTATTATTTGGTATTATATATAGGTATTTCATATGTTGCCAAGATAAATCAAATGTTTCTTTTTTTCACGCGTTCGTGAATTCGTTAGGATTTATGTATACTTATCAAAGATACTTTTATACTATTATTAGAATACTATATTTAGAAGTAAAACTAATGTTTTCTTTCATTTTTTTCATTTTTTTCGACAAAACCGCCGTTCGTTTTAATCGAGTCCCGATTAATTATTTCGACGATAACGCACAATAATCGATTTGAAGAATATCTTTTAACGATTCCTGATAAACGGTTAATATGTTTTGAAATAACGTAATATCGAAATACATTTTAATATATACATACGATCAGTATTGAGGCAGATGATCGTTCGTATCTCTAAAAACAACACTATCAATTTTGAAAAATTTAGAAACAAAATATTTTTTAATTTATTCGAGCTTTCTCAATCGTATTAATTTATTGTCGATAGTAATTATTATAGGGTGTGATAAAAAATGACTATGAGAAATATTATGTGATTTCGAAACGAAAAAAAAAAAGATAAAGTGAAACGATAAAACGACTAAGCTTTGATCATTCCACCGAATGATTTGATCAATTTTGTTTTTTTTTTTTTTTTTTTTTTTTTAAGGAAAAAGAAAAGTAAACCAAGTCGATCCACTGTTAAAACAAAAGCTATTATTTATTTTGTTAGCCGACAAAAAGAATCGACATGCTTTTCTTTTCGATAGTATCCACGATCATGATTTGTGGATCATCACTGCAATGATCTAGTGACGTCGACAAAGGATCCTACAGATTATGCCGTTGAAAAATAAATAAGATCAATTCATGTAATAATAACTTTTAATCCGATTTAATTATGTATCTATATACATATATATACTTTCTCTATAAATAAATAAAATTTCCTTATTAGAAATATCATACGAAATATGCATACGTATAAAAAATAAAAATGTTATTCCTATCATGTTATTCCTTCTTTTTGTTTTATTTATTTAAAAAATCTCCGTATAATGGATATTATTAATAAAATCAACAGTTGACTCGCATATAACTTTCAATAGAAATTTAAAATGGCTTCGTGGATCAGATAACGTGATCGATCATCGATCGATCGAACAATACGCTATTGGTTGTAATAAAAAGAAATCGTACGAAAAACATAGAAACATCCCACTACGTATTCGAAACGTTTCGAAGAAGACTTATAAACAAGTATTTTCATTGAAGAGAGAATAGAATGTTATCGATCGATCATTTATACTCCACGAGAAAAAGATCTTTACGATCACACGTGATGTTTGACATTCTTTAAGGCGCTAACAGGACATAATAATAATAATAATTAACGTTTTCATGAATATTATTACGGAATCCTTTGCTTATGTATTATATGATCGAGATAATAATGACGAATTGAATCGTTTCTCGCATTTACGGGTTTTATCGGTTGAACGCATCTTCGAAAATAACGTAGAAGTTAAACGCGCGAAACTATTTTAATTGAATCTATTGATATTAACGAACAAATTTAAATTTAACATTAAGTCGACGTCGTACGCATAGACAGATATTTCATATTGAAATGAAAAAAAGGCTACACTCAATATTCTATGATAAATGGTAAAACCAGTTTTGACGAGGAAGCCATTCGTTGGATTACATACAATGTATTTACCATTGACGAATTATCGTGCCGCAAATCGTGTAACGATCAATCCGAAAGGAATATATTTTAGTGTTTTTCTCTTTCTGATTTTTTTTTCTTTTTTCTTTTCTTTTCTTTTCTTTTCTTTTTCTTTCGAAGTACGTTATAATAGGCTATAAATGGCGTGATCATGTAACACCTACGAGTTTATAAATACTCGATGTCGCACAGATGGATAGATATTTCATATTATAATGAAAAGTGTCATATTCAAAAGTCTATGGTAAATAGTAAAACCAGTTTTGACGAGGAAGTTTACATCGTATTTACCTTTGACGAGTTATTGTGCTGCCAATCGCGTAACAATCAATCCAGAAGGAATATATTTTAATGTTTTTCTCTTCCGATTTGTTTTTTTCTTTTCTTTTTATATATATATATATATTTTTTTTATTTTTCTTTCAACCTACGTTACAATAGGCTATAAATGGCGTGATCACGTGACACCTGCGAGTATATAAATACTCTTCGCTGATCGAACGAAAAGACAGATCGTACGTATTTCTCAACGTCAAAGAACAACTAATATAATCAATTTTGGTAGTGCGTTATTTGTTTTAATTCCATCGAAAAGTTCTTTGAAAGATTTCCTTTGAATTCGTCGTCAAAATTAATTTCACAAATTTGTATTATTCTTTTTTAGAAACGTTCGTCGAAGAATATCTTTCGAATTCGTCTTCAAGATTAGTTTCCCGTAAGTACAGTGATTTGATGGCGAGTAAAAATTGTCCAATGACAATATCGCGTTGTTCTTGAAAATGATTAAAAGCGTCGATCATTCGTACGTGTTAATTGATCAATCTTTACGTTTCCTACAGATAAAGGAAAGAAAAAGAAAAAGAGAAAAAAAAAAGAAAGAAAAGAACGTGGATCACTTCCAAGAACAAGACCTATCATTTTCTTATTCTGCGAAAAGGAAGAGTCAGCATGGGTTTTATCTTTATCATTAGGACGATCCTTATATGCATAATTTTTGCAACGATCACGTTGAAGGCTACTGTCATCGATAGAAAAACCACTGAGAAAACGATGATAGGAATAGGTTATGCGCCATATCCTCAAATAATTATGGCATCACCGATACCATGTCCACTCGGAGAACAATACGATTCCGCCGGTAGATGTCGGAAAAAAGTGTAATAATATAATTTTTTGATTAATTTTTTCTATAATATTTTTTGAAATATTTCAAAATTTTTGTTCTCGCATAATTAAGTTCCTTTAAATTAAAGTTAGAATATTTCCGCGTGATCATTTTCTCGATTTTACAAAGTTTCAAATGTTGAATATTTATGTACCACACGCAAAATAAATAAATCGATTTATGTACTTTTGCATGATCGATCGATCATAAACAAATAAGAACTTATTGTATGTACGCACTTATAGCTCATGTAATTGTAATAATATTAATTTCGTAGAAAAGATCGTTATTATTTCAATGAAAATTATTTTCATTGAAATCATTTTATTGACATAAAATGATTTATTTTGTATAAATAAACAATTGAAAAATATTCGCGATAATATTCGTGTAATCACGCATATTTCTCTTTTCTTTTTTTTTTTTTTTTTATTGAAGAATCAAAAAATCATTTGGATTAGCGCGTCAGCTACCGATTAAGTATTAAAATGAGAAACCGAATGATGCCGTATGCCAACCGTAAACTTAAAACAGACATATGTGTGTGTATGTGTGTGTATACATATGTGTACCGAGGGCAAATTTGTTTTTATGTATGTATGTGTTCGTTACGTTGTTAATCAATACTTTGAAATAAATGACGAGTAATTCAAGATATGTTTGTGTGTGTGTGTGTGTGTGTGTGTGTGTGTGTGTGTGTGTGTGTGTGGTATTAGAGAAATTTCAAAAAGGTTCTTAAAGAAGAATTTTATGTGAGCATTTTCTTTTCGTTCTGAGTTAATATTCTGTTTTAGAGCAAGAGCGTTAATTCCTCGTTTTGAGATTTTGTTTTGTTTAAAACGAGAACTTTTTGTCGAGAGAGAAGCCATAAGACGTTCAATGAGTTAAGACGTGTTTGTTCCTTTGTTCATATTTCGTTAATAAACCTATATTAATCATTACAACTTCCTAGCTCAGAACCTAATTAATTCTAACTTAATATAATTTCTACATATATATAAATACTTTTTAAAAATTTTACTACAGAAAGGAGAAGCATTTATCCTCGAAAATTCATGATTATTTATTTGATAAGATATTTCAATGATTCTGAAATAAAAATCACGAAAGAAATAGAAAATAAAAGAACAAAGAAAAATATTTATTCACGATCGTTAAAACCATAATTTATACGGCCTTAATTTTATACGGCCTGTAGCCGTTT
>OU427011.1:3666580-3706580 GCA_911387935.1 Dolichovespula saxonica
AGATATTGTTTCTTTCTTGTTCTGATCCTCGATCTTTCCACCGTTCATCTTTAATAGTTCCAGTGGTGTGCTTACAACGAGTCGTATCAATTCTACATTTACGAGAACGATTGCGAAGAAACTGGCTAGCAAGAGTTTCATCCTTCTCGACGATAATAACTATACGTTCGTCTGTATAAAACAAAATACGATTCGATTACTTACATTCTTTTACGTATAAATAAAATTTTTTATCACAAATATCGCACATGTATGCGAAGATAAAAATATTATATCTATTCATGCAATCTTTCCTTTATTTTAATTAAAGTATTTTCGCATTCGAACTATTCACCATATAATTATTAATTCGTATGTTAAAATTTTAATAAGACTATCAATATAAAATAAAATTATTAGCTAATTTTACTCAGATATCTTTCGATAAACAATTTCAACTAACTTCTAACATCATAGATTATCGATCGATTGGGATCGATGACAAATGATTAATCGAAATAACAAAAATCGATTCGAGGTACACATAGAAAAAACTTACTTACCTACGAGATCCAATGCAGATAGTAGAAACAACTTGAATTTTTCAGTGAAGAAGAGCTCGTGTTCGATCCTTTTTATACTCTTCGAAAAAGTTATGATCACGTGATATTTGATATTTTATTTTGATGCCAATAAATAACATTTCGATGAATAAATATAACCAAATCTTGACCAGGTGAGTATACGTATGATGATGACAAGTTGAATATAATTAATCATAAACCGTCTTTAGTACTTAATTCAGAGTTTAATTGTATATTACAAAACAATATAAGAAATCTAATTGTAAATATAATGCATAACAGATGTTATTCCGATTGAAAATATCAACGATTTAATTATTTATTCTCGCACATTTTTGCTTTGTTTTATAACTACTGGTTAAAGCAAACAATCCAAAGGAATAAAATAAAAACAATTAATTCGTTCATTTAACAATAATTTTCAAGATCACCTTACATGCGCTTGTTAACATTCACACAAATATTAACACATTTTAATAATGAATAATATTTGCTGGAAATGTTAAACATATATTTAATTGTCGAAATTTGAAGACGTCGAGGATTTCAAAATTTATGTTCAATGAAAGAGAAAATATGGAAAGAAAAGGAGAAGAATGGAAGAATAAAAAAACCTATTACAAATACCAAAAGCCAGATTTTTTCAAGGATGGAACGTCTGTTTATTACCATACTTCAGATAGTTCCGTGTGACGTCGATATCGCATAATAATCAGTCAGAGTAATATTAATTCGAGACATAGAACCTAAGATAACCCTGCTATGAATGACGTAATCATGAAATGTCTTTTAATTCTATAAACACGAGTATTCAAACTAGGGAAACGCTAGTGTATTAAAAATGATGTAATTAATAAATCTTCAAATTAGCCTTAGCGAGCTACAATAGACTGAACATTTGAATTCGCATCGAATATCCATACCCAACGTAAGAGAGCAACAGGAGGCAAAGGAAGCCAGATAATTGAAAAGAGCTGAACAAAAATAATCGGAGGACATTATAGCAACTATAGAAGACCTCATGTATGGTCCAGAAATTGCAGATTGAATGTTATATTTGATTTTGCGGCGCTGACACCGTACTAAATTTTCTTTTCCGGTTTTCTCGAAACTACATTTTTTAAACTAGTGTACATGATATCTAAAGATCTAAATAACCGATTCGGTTCAAATTTATCAAACTTATTTTCTATAGGATTCTTTAGAATGTGACGTAGAATTTTTTTGATAGGGTGCCTTGTTCGAAAGTTATAAATTTTTTAGCTGAAAATTTTATCCCTACGTCACATGGTAGCTATAACCTTTCTAAATAAGACAAAATTTATTATTTATGTTTTACACGATGCCTCTAAGGGAAATCATGTACACCATCAGTAACGATTTTCAAAACATGGTCCTAATTATCGTCTTATATCTTGGCCAATTTTTATTTTTTTTAATCTTTAATATTGAAAATTGCTCTTAAAACTACATTACATATGTGTGAAATTAAGCTTATGTTATATACTTTATATCAGCGCAAAAAAAAATTCTCTTTTATACCTATTACTTCGAACGCCAAGTTGGCGTAACCCCTTCATAGATTTTTATTATCTTAGTTTTATCGTAGTATGAGTAATAAGTCTTTAAAGAAAAAATTATGCATTCTTTCGTAAATAATTGAATGCGTCTATCATATACATTCGAATTATTTGAATGAATTTTTGATGTACTTTAGATAGAAAAAAATAAATGGAAGTGCAGATCTTTTCGAGGAAACGATAATTATTATTTTGTATGTGTGCGTCTTACGAGAATAATCGACATGCTTTACTTCACGATCATTGGCATGATCTTCGTGTGCATCATGTTTGATACGATCAAGGCACAAGCCACAGAAGCTGATAAAGAGCCTAAGAAAACCGTGACATCATATCAAGGACACGGATGACACGGGGAGCATGCTACTAGGCCTCAAATAATTCGCGTTTTCCTATTAACTTGCGTGAACGCTGGAAGCGGTATTTTGTTTACGGTCTAGTATCGCCGCTCTTATTCATCACGTCCAGCGGGTCTACAACTCTGACGATTAGGAAGAGCAGGGAAGATTCTCCGTGTAAATCGACCGTCATCGCTGATTCGATGCGACAGGTATCTGGTAACGCTCTTATAGGTGCGCCCTTCACGACGCAGTATTTTTATTATTATCATAATCATTATTATTATTATTATTATTATTATTATTATTATTATTATTATTATTATTATTATTATTATTAATATTATTATTATTATTATTATTATTATTATTATTATTATTATTATTATTATTATTATTATTATTATTATTATTATTCTTATTATTATTATTATTATTATTATTATTATTCTTTATTATTATTAATAGTAGTTGTAGTAGTTGTAGTAGCGGTAACATTGGTAATAATTTAGAATGAAGAACATAAACATTTTATTCCTATTTAATAATTCTTCCTTCTTTCGCCTCAATTTAATGACAAAAAATCTCATTTAGATTAATTAAAGAATTTTATTTAATTATGTAATTCGGTTTAATGAAGAATCTTGTTAAGACGAATTAAATATAATTAATAACAAATTGATCACGCGTTCAAACTACAATAACAATTTCCACTGTTATCATGAATTACATTATGTATCGATCTAACAATATCGTTCGATCTTTATATATATTGAATAAGATATAGGCATGTGTATATACTTGCACACGTGTACTTGCATATATACTTTTTTTATACATAAATACAATTTTTCTATATTAAATATCACATCTAATTATACACCTATTTGCACATATACATATAAAACATAAATTTTATTCTTATTTATGTATTCACTTTTTCTCTTATTCGATTAAAAAATTTCCTAATTCCTGGAATTCTAATATTATTATTAAAAAACTGATAAGCAGGAATAACTTTCATTGACAATTTCAAAAGGCTTATCACGGATCCGACAAAAGATCGATCCAAGATACGCGAATGGTTCTAATAAAAAAAAAAAAGATAAGAAAGAAAAAGAAAAAAATTGTTTGAAATGACGTAGAAGAATACTATTATGAGTACGATACTACAATGCTACGATTTAAAAGCAATTCGTTTCATTGAAGAAGTACACTCGATGAATTAGTTACTAACAAACAAACACACACATCGAAAGAGCAACATGTTCACTTGATATTGAAAACTCTTAAAGATGATAAAAAGTTAATACCTGCATGAATACTGTATAATGAGGAAAGATCCAGTATGTATCATATAATTGAGATAATAATCGAACGTAACAAATCGAATCGTTCTTAGCACGTTACAATCAATCAGTTCGAATATATACATATCTTAATGCATACATTTGTACGTATACATGCGTTACTGAAAGGATGAGAAAGTCAGACCAATGAGTATGAGTATAGATTAAATAGACTGTTGCGTGTGAATATATTTGTATATATCGAAGGTAAATAGAATTTGTGTTACACGTTCGTTATATTATTATTAGATTCTATATGGAATGAAAGGATGAATGACAATATATTTTTACTTTTTCCTCGACAAGCCATTATCTCGAACTCGTCGAATAAATTTTCCAACATTATTTATTTATTAATTAAAATTCGTTGATACGTTTGACGATTAAGGGAGAAATAAAAGTAACAGAAAAAAAAAAGAAAAAGTTATTCCTTTATCGACGTACGAAAAATAGACAGAAATTAATTCTAATAATAAAAGAAAATATTTGATTGTTTGTTAATTTATACAATGAATCTGCAATTGCCATTCTGATCACGCTTCTCTCCAATATTACAATCTATCGTAGGCGTACGTATGATTACTGGGGTCTTTCGTGGTGGTACATAAGGTGGCGGTCGAGTTGATAGTTGAGTTGGTGGTGGATGCAACAGACTATGCGAAGATCTAGGAACCGATGGTGGCATAGATATTGTTTCTTTCTTGTTCTGATCCTCGATCTTTCCACCGTTCATCTTTAATAGTGCCAGTGGTGTGCTTTCAACGAGTCGTATCAATTCTACATTTACGAGAACGATTGCGAAGAAACTGGCTAGCAAGAGTTTCATCCTTCTCGACGATAATAACTATACGTTCGTCTGTATAAAACAAAATACGATTCGATTACTTACATACTTTTACGTATAAATAAAATTTTTTATCACAAATATCGCACATGTATGTGAAGATAAAAATATTATATCTATTCATGCTACCTTTCCTTTATTTTAATTAAAGTATCTTCGCATTCGAACGATTAAAAATATAATTATTAACTTGTAGTAGAAAATTTAATATTAATATTAATATAAAATATAATTATTAAAGAAATTGACATGCATACCTTTCGATAAACAATTTCAAAAGACTTCTATGGTCGTAAATTATCGATCGATGGGGATCGATCCGAGTGAGTAATCGTAATAAAAATATCGATTCGAGGAATACTTAGAAAAATCTAATTTACGTACGCGATCTGATGCGAATAGTATAACAAACTTGAATCTTTTCAGCGAAGAAGAGCTCGTGTTCGATCCTTTTTATACTCTTTGAAAAAGTTATGATCACGTGATACTCAATGCTTCCTTATGATGTCAATAATTAACATTTCAATGAATAAATATAACGAATGATAAAATATGAAAGGAAACGAAGAAGAAATGATGAAGTAAATACCTACTACATATAGCAAAAACCAGTTTCATTCGAGAAAGAAACGTTTATTTACTACAGCACTTCCTGGAGTTCCGTGTTTCGTCGATATCACATAATAATAATCGGTCTGAGAAATATTAATTCGATGCTTAGAAACTAAGGTAACGTTGCGTTGAGTGAAGCAAATATGAGATATCTTCTAATTCTATAAATACGAACACTGAATGAGAATAACACCAGATTGGTTTTCATTTCTCAACGACAGGAGCAACAATAACGATCTTGAGAGATCATTGTATTATTACATTTACATCATCTTAGTTTTATCGTTGTGTGAGTAACAAGTGCCTAAAGAAAAAATTATGCATTCTTTCGTAAATGATTGAAAGCGTCTATCGTATATATATGAATTATTTGAATGAATTTTTGGTGTTCTTTAGATAAAGAAAAAAAATAAAAGAGGAAAATAAGAAAGAGAAATTAACGAGAAGAAATAAAAGCGAAACGAAAACAAGAAAAGCGCAGATCTCTTCGAGAAATCGAAAGTTATTATTTTGTTTGTGTGTGTTACGATAAAAATCGACATGCGTTATTTCACGCTCATTGGCATGATTTTCGTGTTCATCATTATTGATACAATCACGGCACAAGCCACAGAAGCTGATAAAGAACCTAAGAAAACCGTGACACAATATCAAGGATACAGAAGACACGGGGGGCATGCAGCCAGGCCTCAAATAATTCATGGACCGATTATTCTCTGTCCATCCAAACAACAGCATGATTCGAACGGTAAATGTCGTAGCGAGGTATAATTTTTCGATAAAATGGATTTGTGACCTCGTATTTTCAATTAAATATAAATTAGAATTAATTGGGATTAGTTGGTGAAAATAAGTTAAAATTCACGTATATTTCTTTTACCGAAGTTCGAAAGTATCAATTACGCGAGATAATGGTAGATATCATGGTAATACTAACGATAAGAATTGATCGTTTTATTGTAAATACTTGCGCTGAATCAGACCATTTATTCACTCTAACATATATATTCGTTATACTATATATTGCGTTTATGTTAGTAATAATTATTTCCTAAGAAAATCATTTTCTTTTTTTTTTGTACTTATGCAATATTACGCATTATCCCACCTAATAACATTATAGTCGAATCGTAAACGACTAGATTATAATGATATAATTTATTTGAAATGAATAAACAATTTAAAAAAATGTAACATTATTCGTATTAATCAGTGTATTTTTGTTATGTTTTGTTTTTCCTCTCACCAACTAATTATGAATATTTCTAATTAGTATGTCGACTATCGATTGAATAGTAAAAAAAACACTGGGGAATGCAATGGCCACATTTCATCGACATACCTCTCTGTATATGTGCATTCGTTACGTTATTATTAGATTTGATATTGAAATAAAAGATGAATGACAGATCATATTTCCTTTTTTTTTCCTACAACTCTTATATCGAAATAGATTTCTCTTGAAAATTTCAAGATAATTTATTTATTATTTAAAATTCCATCATTCATTTAATGATTCAAAAACAAGAATTACCAAAAAAAAGGTAACGATACAACTTCATACGAAAGAAAGATATTCAATTCGTTTTCTTCAAAATTTAATTAACGCATAAATAATAGTATATATATATATATATATATATATATATATATATATATATACTATAATAGTATATATATATATATATATATATATATATATATATATATGAAAATTTTGAATTAATTCTCTTTTTTCTCGTTTAAAGATAGAACTGAATGAAAACATGAGATCACTGATTACACCGACTTAAGATCAAAAAAATCGTGTGTCTAATTTCGCGTAGCCTTTAGTCTCTCACTACAGTTAAGAAGTTGCGTCTCTTGCCTTTGTTGCAATAAGTATACCTGAAGGAGTCCTTGTGTGAATCACGAACAAATTTCATTAATTCTCAAAAAATAAAAATAGTCTAGTTCAATGAAATGACTCAAGGACCCTCGATAACATCCGCTGGACCGGATGAATAAAGGCGGAGGCACTCGGATAGGATAACGTCGTAAGCCGTCAGAAAAATACCAGTCGCCGCGATCACGCAAGTTAATGGGAGAACGCGAATACTTTGAAGGTTCCCATGTAGCTCATGATTTTGTTACGCTTAAATGATTAGTGCACAAATGTAAAATAACACAGTAAATTTCTTAGTGGTACGATACAATTGCTGATGTGTTATTTTGTAGTGATGTATGGTTAGTTGTGTTGACTGTTTCTGAGGATTGATAAGACTCGGAGGATTTGGTTATTGTTAGTCTGAAGGATGCAGCTTCACTGCTACTATTTAGATTGTATTGGATACCTCCAATTGAGGCACAGCCACTAATATAAGTAAGACTCGATTGTCTTACTGGTGAATTCGAATGCTTAAATGCGACCGATTGTCGATTCCTCCTGAACTTGCCATGAAGACATTCACATTACCATAAACATTACCGCATCAAACTATACTCTCGGTTGGACAACGTTGCAAGAATATTACAATCAACTGAAGCTGATAATTGAAAAACATTTAAAGGCGATAATCGAAAAATGGTAAGATGCCAAAAATTGGAAAGAACGTCGTACACCGAGCTAACTCATTTCACGAAAGTTGCACACACGAATTCGAGATCAATCAGGTCATTAAGGTAAGCGTATTACAATACGCTGCTAATTTATCTTTTGAATTCTTGGCTTGACAGAGAAACGCATGCGAGATGGGGTGATGATCCCCGTTCGAACGTATCTTTTACCGAGGAGAAATTTTTTACATTCTTTCACGAATGGAAAAACTCACTCCAACAACCGCAATCAAGTTGATCACCGGCTAACACCCCCAAGCAGGACGTCACAACTACCAAAATTCTTTTGTCGCTTAATAAGCGAGGGGACTACTCCGTCCTTCGAGGCCCGCAATCTGGCTATCAACTGCGCGAACACAAGCGCGAGTATCGCGCTCAACATCTACACGCCTTCACCGCTTCCGTGAAGGTGGTTTGCGTCATTTGCGGAGTAGGACAACCTGCATACCAATGCGTCAAGCTAATCGAAGCTAAGGTCGAAGAGCATCGCGAGATCGTCGAAAAGGCAAAACTTTGGCAAGATTGCTCCCGCGCGAATCATGACGAGATCGAACGCAAGTCCAAGACATGTAAACGATGCAATCTCTCCCTTCATACTTGGCTTCATAACGAAAACAAATAATCGGAACCAGTGATATCAAACCTAGTTAGATTCCCAGTTACGACCCGTAAGTGGTGACACTTATCGACAGCTGTATTCCAACTTCGGATGGTCAGAATACCAGTAATTGTCGCATGTGGATAGACCCAGCATCTAAGATACATCTTATTTCTGAAAATAAGGCGTGCAATTTAAATCTTCGGCGGAAACATGTTAACAGTCCAGTCCGAGGATTGCACCATGATAAGATTGTTCAATATTCGGTGAA
Source organism: Dolichovespula saxonica (assembly GCA_911387935.1). Taxonomy (NCBI): domain Eukaryota; kingdom Metazoa; phylum Arthropoda; class Insecta; order Hymenoptera; family Vespidae; genus Dolichovespula; species Dolichovespula saxonica. The sequence goes on from OU427011.1 coordinate 3,675,331, forward strand.
TATTCGTCTCCAATCTTTAGGAGCTAAGTTTACGCAAAAAATGAAATGTTTAGTATTACTCGGTTTGCATCAAACGTTACCCGCGCGAAACGTGGACTTGGGTAAGTCAACGACCCGGTCGGTGATCGAGTAGGCGAATCATCAATTCCACAAACCTCTTCCTGTTGACGTTATCATTGGCATTCAACTAGCCAACAATCTAGCATACTGGGGCAGAATTTCGCTTCTTAATATCTCAGCACCATTATTAAAAACTAAACTTAGTTGGACGATATCAGGCGATTTGAGCAAAGCGTACATTATAACACGCGTCACGCTCAATCGATCCATAAGCACATAGAAAGCTCAAAACACAAGCTTCGGAAGATCGAATAATTCCTTACGAAACGTTTATTGTCTTCAAAGGAAACAAGAAGAAAAAAAAGAAGTCGATTTAAACCATAAAATGACTGAACTAAGACAACCGTCGACACAGGGTCTTACACTCCATATTCGTTTCAACCCACCTCAGAATATCTCATGCAAAATGCCGTAGGTGCAGAGACTTACACCACCTTTTTGACTCAAAATATCGCATGCAAAGGCCTTCGACACCACCCATATGATACATCTAAGATATCTGCTAGCTTCCAACATTGAAATAGCGAGAATCTTTTTAAGCAACAATGTTATCAGATAACACTCGTTTTGCCTAGGACTACACTTCGCCACGATCAATGATAGGTTGCCGTTAAAGATTAAGGGTATGTGTAGCCAGTACACTCCTCGCCTACGAGGCACTTAAAACCTACCCCTAAACGCCAACTTTAACTACTGTCTTCCCCCTCTGACTTCGATCAGTCCTAACGCATTGTCTTATCTGCTCCTATTCACTTCCTCCATCGGAAGTACAATGATAAGCACATTTGAAGCCATCCGAACTTATCAAAAATATCCATTAATCATCTTGAACTTGTTCTATCGCAAAAGACAAACGTTTACTGTTTGTGGACAGTATGGATGCAAGATACTTACGTCGTCATCGAAGAAGGATACAAACTTGAGAAATCGACAAGGAAAATAAAAAATGGAAAAAGAATATGTTAAATTCAATTTTCAAACATTAACTCTGATGCTTTAAGACAAAATAAACGTTGATCGTTACCTTTAACCGATGAAAGTATACCTACACCAATACGGTGCGAGTGCGCATGATGGTGTCGACTACTGCTAATGACGTTGGCGGTGGTGGGGAATGGGTGGTGAGGATGAAAATGATATCGAAATGATGGGAGAAGAGTATTACGGAATTCGCTAATTCCAATTGTAGTTCATACATTGTTATCATACATTATCCGTATAGGTCGGATAGTACGTGCTTCACGAAAGTTAACGAACGACCTTGAGAATTGTTGATTACCAACGCGGACTCACCTGCAGACCAATGATGGATCGTATCGAATCTCATTTTCTTTTCCGTCCCTACTCCTCCATTTCATAGTATACGTATGATGATGACAAGTTGAATACAATTAATCATAAATCGTCTGCAGTACGTGTAAGTTGAATTGTATTTTACAAAACAATATATGTAATCTAATTGTGAATACGGTACATTCCAAATTATATTCGAAATGAAAATACAAATGATTTAATTATCCCTTCTTGCAAATCTTGTTATATTTATTTTGAACCACACCTTAAGGGAAAAAATCCATGGGGAAAAAAAGTTAAAAGATTTAATTCGTTCGTTTAACAATATTTCTCAAATTTATCGTACACATACACAAAAATACATATACGTTTTAATAATGAATAATATTCGCAGGCAATGTCAAACATATATTTAAGTGTCGAAGTGTGATGACGCCAGTGATTTCAAAAAAAAAAAAAATAAATAAATAAAAGAGAAAAAATGAAAGAAAAGAAAACCAAAGGAAGAATAAAAAACCTATTATAAATAGCAAAAACCAGTTTCATTCGAGGAAGGAACGTCTGTTTACTACTGTACTCGTGGAATTCCGCGGTTCGTCGATATCTCATAAGAATCAGTCTGATGAATAATGAAGTCCCTGCAATTGTCGTTTACATCACGCTTTTGTCCAAAACGACATTTTAACATAGACGGCAGCATTATGATTACTGGTGACCTATATTGTCGAGTTTGTGGTGACTCGTAGCTCGCTAGTTGGTTTTGTTGTAGATGCGACAATCTATGCAACGACCTTGGAACCGTTGGTGACATAGATATTGTTTCTTTCTTGTTCTGATCCTCGATCTTTCCACCGTTCATCGTTAATAGTACCGGTGGTGTGCTTACAACGAATCGTATCAATTCTACATTTACGAGAACGATTGCGAAGAAACTGGCTAGCAAGAGTTTCATCCTTCTCGACGATAATAACTATACGTTCGTCTGTATAAAACAAAATACGATTCGATTACTTACATTCTTTTACGTATAAATAAAATTTTTTATCACAAAAGTCACACATACATACGAAGATAAAAATGTTATATCTAATCATGCTATCTTTCTTTTTTTTTTTAAATTAAAGTATCTTCGTATTCGAACGATTAAAAATATAATTATTAAATTATAGTAGAAAATTTCATATTAATATTAATATAAAATATAATTATTAACGAAATTGGCATGCATACCTTTCGATAAACAATTTCAAATGACTTCTATGGTCCTAAATTATTGATCAATTAGGATCGATGACAAATGATTTGTCGTAATAACAAAAATCGACTCGAGGTACACTTAGAAAAATCTTACTTCCCTATGCGATCCGATGCGGATAGTATAAAGAACTTAAATCTTCTCAGAGAAGAAGAGCTCGTGTTCGATCCTTTTTATACTCTTCGAAAAAGTTATGATCACGTGATATTTGATATTTTATTTTGATGCCAATAAATAACATTTCGATGAATAAATATAACCAAATCTTGACCAGGTGAGTAGACGTATAATGATGACAAGACGTCGAGGATTTGAAAATTTATGTTCAATGGAAGAGAAAATATGGAAAGAAAAGAAGAAGAATGGAAGAATAAAAAAACCTATTACAAATACCAATAACCAGATTTATTCAAAGAAGGAACGTCTGTTTATTACCATACTTCAGATAGTTTCGTGTGTCGTCGATATCGCATAATAATCAGTCAAAGTAATATTAATTCGAGACATAAAACCTAAGGTAACCCTGCGATGAATGACGTAATCATGAAATGCTTTTTAATTCTATAAACACGAGCATTCGAACGAGAGAAACGCCAGAGTATTAAATATGATGTAATTAATAAATCTTCAAAGTAGCCTAAGCGTGCTCATAGACCGAACACTTGGATTAGCATCGAATACCCATACCCAACGTAAGAGCTTAACAGGAGTCAAAGAAAACCAGATAATTGAAAAGAGCTGAACAAAAATAATCGGAAGACATCACAGCAACTGTAGAAGACCTCATGTATGGTCCAAAAATTGCAGGTTGAAGGTTATATTTGATTTTAAGACGCTGACATCGTACTTAATTTTCTTTTGCGTTTTGCTCGGAACTACATTTTTCAAACTGGTATACACGATATCGCAAAATCTACTTCACCGATTTGATCCAAATTTACAACACATTTTCTATAACATTCTCTAGAATGCGAAGTAGAACTTTTTTGATTGGGTGCCTTGTTCGAAAGTTATAAATTTTTTAGCTGAAAATTTTATCCCTACGTCACATGGTAGCTATAACCTTTCTAAATAAGACAAAATTTATTATTTATGTTTTACACGATGCCTCTAAGGGAAATCATGTACACCATCAGTAACGATTTTCAAAACATGGTCCTAATTATCGTCTTATATCTTGGCCAATTTTTATTTTTTTTAATCTTTAATATTGAAAATTGCTCTTAAAACTACATTACATATGTGTGAAATTAAGCTTATGTTATATACTTTATATTAGCGCAAAAAAAAATTCTCTTTTATACCTATTACTTCGAACGCCAAGTTGGCGTAACCCCTTCATGGATTTTTATTATCTCAGTTTTATCGTAGTATGAGTAATAAGTCTTTAAAGAAAAAATTATGCATTCTTTTGTAAATAATTGAATGCGTCTATCATATACATTCGAATTATTTGAATGAATTTTTGATGTACTTTAGATAGAAAAAAATAAAGGGAAGTGCAGATCTTTTCGAGGAAACGATAATTATTATTTTGTATGTGTGCGTCTTACGAGAATAATCGACATGCTTTACTTCACGATCATTGGCATGATCTTCGTGTGCATCATGTTTGATACGATCAAGGCACAAGCCACAGAAGCTGATAAATAGCCTAAGAAAACCGTGATATCATATCAAGGACACGGATGACACGGGGGGCATGCTACTAGGCCTCAAATAATTCGCGTTTTCCTATTAACTTGCGTGAACGCTGGAAGCGGTATTTTGTTTACGGTCTAGTATCGCCGCTCTTATTCATCGCGTCCAGCGGGTCTACAACTCTGACGATTAGGAAGAGCAGGGAAGATTCTCCGTGGAAATCGACCGTCATCACTGATTCGATGCGACTGGTATCTGGTAACGCTCTTATAGGTGCGCCCCTCACGACGCAGTATTTTTATTATTATCATAATCATTATTATTATTATTATTATTATTATTATTATTATTATTATTATTATTAATATTATTATAATTATTGTTCTTTATTATTATTAATAGTAGTTGTAGTAGTTGTAGTATCGGTAACATTGGTAATAATTTAGAATGAAGAACATAAACATTTTATTCCTATTTAATAATTCTTCCTTCTTTCGCCTCAATTTAATGACAAAAAATCTCATTTAGATTGATTAAAGAATTTTATTTAATTATGTAATTCGATTTAATGAGGAATCTTGTTAAGACGAATTAAATATAATTAATAACAAATTGATCACGCGTTCAAACTACAATAACAATTTCCACTGTTATCATGAATTACATTATGTATCGATCTAACAATATCGTTCGATCTTTATATATATTGAATAAGATATAGACATGTGTATATACTTGCACACGTGTACTTGCATATATACTTTTTTTATACATAAATACAATTTTTCTATATTAAATATCACATCTAAATATACACCTATTTGCACATATACATATAAAACATAAATTTTATTCTTATTTATGTATTCACTTTTTCTCTTATTCAATTAAAAAATTTCCTAATTCCTGGAATTCTAATATTATTATTAAAAAACTGATAAGCGGGAATAACTTTCATTGACAATTTCAAGAGGCTTATCACGGATCCGACAAAAGATCGATCCAAGATACCCGAATGGTTCTAATAAAAAAAAAAAAGATAAGAAAGAAAAAGAAAAAAATTGTTTGAAATGACGTAGAAGAATACTATTATGAGTACGATACTACAATGCTACGATTTAAAAGCAATTCGTTTCATTGAAGAAGTACACTCGATGAATTAGTTACTAACAAACAAACACACACATCGAAAGAGCAACATGTTCACTTGATATTGAAAACTCTTAAAGATGATAAAAAGTTAATACCTGCATGAATACTGTATAATGAGGAAAGATCCAGTATGTATCATATAATTGAGATAATAATCGAACGTAACAAATCGAATCGTTCTTAGCACTTACAGTTAATCAGTTCGAATATATACATATTTTAATTCATACATTTGTGCGTATACATGTGTTACTGAAAGAATGAGAAAGTCAGACCAATGAGTATGAGTATAGATTAAATAGACTGTTGCGTATGAATATATTTGTATATATCGAAGGTAAATAGAATTTGTGTTAAACTTTCGTTATATTATTATTAGATTCTATACGGAATGGAAGGATGAATGACAATACATTTTTACATTTTCCTCATCAAGCTATTATCTCTAACTCGTCGAATAAATTCTCCAACATTATTTATTTTTTTATTCAAATTCGTTGATACGTTTGACGATTAAGGGAGAAATAAAAGAAACAAAAAAAAAAGAAAAAGTAAATCCTTCATCGTCGTACGAAAGAAAGACAGAAATTAATTCTAATAATAAAAGAAAATATTTGATTGTTTGTTAATTTATTCAGTCAATCTGCAATTGCCGTTCTGATCACGCTTCTCTCCAATATTACAACCTATCGTAGGCGTACGTATGATAAAGGGGTACGAAGGTGGTCTATAAGTTGGCAAAGCTGGTCGTATATACGGTGGTTGATAAGGTGGCGGTCGAATTGATAGTTGAGTTGGTGGTGGATGCAACAGACTATGCGAAGATCTAGGAACCAATGGTGACATAGATATTGTTTCTTTCTCGTCCTGATCTGCTATTTTTCCACCATTCATCGTTAATAGTTCCGGTGGTGTGCTTACAACGAGTCGTATCAATTCTACATTTGCGAGAACGATTGCGAAGAAACTGGCTAGCAAGAGTTTCATCCTTCGCGACGATAATAACGTTCGTCTGTATTAAAAAAAAATTCCATTAAATACATTTCTTTACGTATAAATAAAATTTTTTATCACAAATGTCACACATATATACGAAGATAAAAATGTTATATCTATTCAAGCTATCTTTCCTTTATTTTAATTAAAGTATCTTCGCATTCGTACTATTCAACATATAATTATTAATTCGTATGTTAAAATTTTAATAAGACTATCAATATAAAATAAAATTATTAGCTAATTTTATTCAGATATCTTTCGATAAACAATTTCAACTAACTTCTAACTTCATAGATTATCGATCGATTGGGATCGATGACAAATGATTAATCGAAATAACAAAAATCGATTCGAGGTACACATAGAAAAAACTTACTTACCTACGAGATCCGATGCAGATAGTATAAAGAACTTGAAACTTTTCAGTCAAGAAGAGATCGTGTTCGATCCTTTTTATAGTCTTCGAAAAAGTTATGATCACGTGATATTTGATATTTTATTTTGATGCCAATAATTAACATTTCGATGAATAAATATAACCAAATTTTGACCAGATGAGTATGCGTATGATGATGACAAGTTGATTATAATTAATCATATATCGTCTTCTGTACGTGTGAGTTTATTTGTATATTACAAAACAATATAAGAAATCTAATTGTAAATATAATGCATAACAGATGTTATTCCGATTGAAAATATCAACGATTTAATTATTTATTCTCGCACATTTTTGCTTTGTTTTATAACTACTGGTTAAAGCAAACAATCCAAATGAATAAAATAAAAACAATTAATTCGTTCGTTTAACAATAATTTTCAAAATCACCTTACATGCGCTTGATCACATTCACACAAATATAAACACATTTTAATAATGAATAATATTTGCTGGAAATGTTAGACATATATTTAAATGTCGAAATTTGAAGACGTCGAGGATTTCAAAATTTATGTTCAATAGAAGAGAAAATATGGAAAGAAAAGAAGAATGGAAGAATAAAAAAACCTACTATAAATAGCAAAATCCAATTTTATTCAAGAAAGGATCATCTGTTTACTAACGTACTTCGGGGAGTTCCGTGTTTCATCAATATGGCATAATAATCAGTCTAGGAAATTTTAATTCAAGGCTTACAACCTAAGGTAACGCTGCGTTGAATGACGTAATAAAGAAATATCTTCTAATTCTATAAATACGAACACTGAATGAGAATAACACCAGATTGGTTTTCATTTCTCAACGACAGGAGCAAGAATAACGATCTTGAGAGATCATTGTATTATTACATTTACATCATCTTAGTTTTATCGTTGTGTGAGTAACAAGTGCCTAAAGAAAAAATTATGCATTCTTTCGTAAATGATTGAAAGCGTCTATCGTATATATATGAATTATTTGAATGAATTTTTGGTGTTCTTTAGATAAAGAAAAAAAATAAAAGAGGAAAATAAGAAAGAGAAATTAACGAGAAGAAATAAAAGCGAAACGAAAACAAGAAAAACGCAGATCTCTTCGAGAAATCGAAAGTTATTATTTTGTTTGTGTGTGTTACGATAAAAATCGACATGCGTTATTTCACGCTCATTGGCATGATTTTCGTGTTCATCATTATTGATACAATCACGGCACAAGCCACAGAAGCTGATAAAGAACCTAAGAAAACCGTGACACAATATCAAGGATACAGAAGACACGGGGGGCATGCAGCCAGGCCTCAAATAATTCATGGACCGATTATTCTCTGTCCATCCAAACAACAGCATGATTCGAACGGTAAATGTCGTAGCGAGGTATAATTTTTCGATAAAATGGATTTGTGACCTCGTATTTTCAATTAAATATAAATTAGAATTAATTGGGATTAGTTGGTGAAAATAAGTTAAAATTCACGTATATTTCTTTTACCGAAGTTCGAAAGTATCAATTACGCGAGATAATGGTAGATATCATGGTAATACTAACGATAAGAATTGATCGTTTTATTGTAAATACTTGCGCTGAATCAGACCATTTATTCACTCTAACATATATATTCGTTATACTATATATTGCGTTTATGTTAGTAATAATTATTTCCTAAGAAAATCATTTTCTTTTTTTTTTGTACTTATGTAATATTACGCATTATCCCACCTAATAACATTATAGTCGAATCGTAAACGACTAGATTATAATGATATAATTTATTTGATATGAATAAACAATTTTAAAAAATGTAACATTATTCGTATTAACCAGTGTATTTTTGTTATGTTTTGTTTTTCCTCTCGCCAACAAATTAAAAATACTTTTAATTAGTATGTTGACTATCGATTGAATAGTAAAAGAAACACCGGTGAATCCAATGGCAAAATTCAATAGACATACCTGCCTGTATATATGTGTTTATCAAAGGTAAACACATTTTGCATGCATTCGTTACGTTATTATTAGATTTGATATGGAAATAAAAGATGAATCACAATGCATTTTTCCTTCCTTCTTTTTTTTACAACTTTTATTTCGGAAAAGATTTTTCTGGAAAATTTCACGATAATTTATTTAGTATATAAAATTCCATGATTCTTTTGATGATTTAAAAGCAAAAATTAACAAAAATAAGGTTACGCTACAGCTTCATAGGGAAGAATGATAAACAATTTGTTTTCTTCAAAATTTAATAACGCATAAATAATAGTATATAAATAAAAATTGTAAATCAATTTTCTTTTTTTCTCGTTTAAAAATAGAACTGAATGAATACATGAAATCACTTTGATTACACCAACATAAGATCATAAAAATCGTGTGTCTAATTTCGCGTAACTTGCAGGTTCTCACTACAGTTAAGAATTTGCGCCTTTGTCGTTGTTGCAATAAGTATACCTGAAGGAGTCCTTGTGCGGATCACGAAGAAATTTCATTAATTCTCTAAAAATAAAAATAGTCTCGTTCGATCGAAGGATTCTAGGACCCCCGATAACAAGGACCTAGACTCTACAATGCTTTAAAAAAGAAAAAGGGCAATATTTGTTCGGATCTCGTTTCGTTCGTAAAATATTGTTACAAACGAAGAAAAATTCTTTCTCTGTCGTTAATAATTGGCCGGACGCGTGATCGATATATCGGACTCGTGCACGTTTCGAAATACATTGTTCCATGTGAGGATCTTCATCGATGCGATTTCTTTTGGAAGCGCCTATCATGAAAATTTCGTTCGTTGACCTAAAACTTTTGGCGGGAACGTCAAATTTAATTAATACTACATAATCGACTCGCGACATTTGCGATGAAATTCTCAACACACATATTACCGAACACTCGTCTAATCGTTTAAGGTCGACCTTCTCGTTTCTCGTCGAATGCACAGGACTATGGTCATGTATATTTCGTTATGCTACAGTTCCAGAAATCTTCGGCTTTCGTCGAGCTATTATCGAACTTTCGTAAACTAAGTGACTTCGTGACAACGTAGATACACCTGAACACGATCGGTGAACTCATCGAAAAAGTATCAGACGACGTCCGGGTAACTTCAAATGGCGTGGCGAGACCTTTTTCTCGAATACCACTAATTATTCGAAATCCGAAGACGTCGCCATTTCGGATAGCCATTTTGACGGTCAATCGATTAATTCATGGATTATCCTTTCAAGATTATAGAGCAGGCTACAAGTGGTCGTATACGTGTGGAATCTAGCACGTTGTTATAAAATGATCTGTTTTCATTCAACAAAGAAAGAGAAACGAAGTCTAACGATTTATCGATTCTATTTAACGTTCGATGAAAATAACATCCTTTCGTTCTTCCTTTCGTCGTACTTTTATCAATGACGTCACCATTTCAAGCAAACCATTGTCCATCAAGAGCGTATAATTATTGTATCGATCTAATACTCGGAAAATAGAGTTAATTTACTTGAAATTGATTTATAACGAAGTGACAAGTCTATCAGGTGTCTTTATCGAAAGTAAATGATAACTACATATTACAATTATATTAATTAAAGTCAATAGAATATTTTATGATCTATTTATTGGTAGCATCTAATTATATATTTTTATCGATAGTTAGATCTATCATTTATTATTGATTACTTCGTGTCTTAACTCAGGAACGGATACAGATAGAAGTTTCCGTATGATATAATATCAAAGTACGTTTTCATTAGAGTGACGATCGAAAAAAATATCGATCATTATTTCTTTGATAACTATAATTACGATGTAAGTATAATTACCAAGTGTATCAGTATCATTACAGAAGAAAAAAAAGGAAAACGCTCGCGTTTATTTTTCTTTAAATCAATGATATAAGTTTCTAAGAGACATTTATTTGTTCGAAGTGATAAATCTGTCATACTTTGTCCGATATAGAAATAAAAACATACATATATACAGACGGATATGCGAAGTGAATTCGAGTATTTGATCGAAGTGGTACAACTGGTTTTACTCGAGTAAATTTATTCAATGTAAACTTGTCCCTCTTGTTTTGTAGATTTCACGAAGAAAACATTCATCGATCCATAAGAACCAATCGCGAAGTTCGATTTTGGTCTTCCACTTTGATGAATGTTTATTGAATTACAGGATAGATAGACTAAAAGAAATGTTTTTTTCTTTATAAAAAAAAAAAAAAAAAATAAATTAATAATAAAATTTAATTGAATTAACGAACTTTCGATGTCAATAAATTTCTTGCAAAAATTTATGCGGAAGGTTAATATCAGAATTGTCGACTGTCGAAAGAAAAAAAAAAAAAAGAAAAAAAAGGGAGAAAATAAATAAAATAAAAACAAAACTATTCGAGACAATAAAATTAATAATTATACGACTCCTCTGGACATCGTCGTACCGAATCATATGGCATTGATCTTCGATAAATCGATAACCATAATTAGCCGTGGTAATATGCTAGCAATGAAGTGAGCGCAAGCAGAGCTTTCATGTTCAAGCTTCGGAGATATTCGAACGTACGTTGTTTACTATTAATTAAGCCCATTCATTCTCAAACGAACTCTTTGATAACTATACCATTGGGTATTATTAATGTTTATATTTTCGATTGGACCCCACACATTTCTTACTAACATACATAAAATTGTCGACATATCCACTCGTGTTCTTATAAATTTGTTTCTTTATTATATATAAAAAAAAAAAAGCTAAAAGTAACGTTTCCACGATGCTGTTTAAGCTAGAAAAATTTCAACTTGGAAAAATATATATATATATATATATATATATATATATATGTTTATCTATAATAACTTCTGAATAAATATATACGTATGTATAATTAAACTATGTGTTCATAAAATATATTAAAAATATATATAAAAAGAAAGAAAATCGTAACTATATATTTATAATTACGTTATATATATATATATATATATATATATATATATATATCGTAGTAATATATCTATCTTTATTTACATCAATATATATATATATATATATATATATATATATATATATATATATATACATTTTTCTTTCTTAATATTAGTAATATACGATAATATAATAGATAAGAAAATTACGTAAGTATATAAAAAACAAATTTTTGATTGGCCGTCATTTTGTAATAATTATACGCAAGTCGTTTCAATCTCGCTTTTGTCTTTCACCACATTCTATGATACGGCCAATTGAGATTGAATGATAAACCGAAAGTATCGGACACCTTATAGGCTCAGTCATTTCTTTGTTCTTTTCCACCATATTTTTATCGCTCGTCGTTAATAGTAACGATGATACAGTAACAGGAAGTCCTATCACTATCTCACTTATCAGTACGATAGCGAAGAAATTAACTAGGAAAGATTCCATCGTCCTCGACAAAAATATTTTCACGTTCGTTCGTGTACGAACAGTAAATTGATGTCAAATATTGTAAAATTAAAAACAAAAAAGAATGGAAAAATAAATTATATGATGTGAATAAAATCATTGGAATTAAAAGTCGATTTTTGACGATAAAAGCGATATTTGTTATCTCTGTATAAGAATAATGATCATTTTTATATGTTGAGACACTGATTAAATTATTCAAATATTTTTTCTAATGTTCATTTACTTGAACAAATAATATTATTATTATAAAGAAGTCTACATTATATTTATAATACATCACACAATACATAAGTTTTCGGTCTGACACATATATGGCAACACTGTTGACAAATCCATATGATTTTTGGATAGTACTAACCTTCAAACGATACGTATCAAAATTTCATGACATCCTGTTTACAATTTTACACGAAAATTTGAACATGCATAAGTTGCTTTCGAAGTGGGTGGAGCGTTTGCTCATACTGGACCAAAAACAACAACGCGTCGACGATTCAGAGTGCTGTTTGGAACTGTTCAAGCGAGATAAAAAGGATTTCTTGGGTCGATATGTGACAATGGATGAAACAAAGTTTCATTATTACACACCTGAATCAAAAAGATAGTCAGCTGAGTGGACAGCAGCCGGTGAAAGTCGTCCAAGGCGTCCAAAAACTCAAAAGTCAGCTGGCAAGGTTATGGCATCCATATTTTGAGACGCGCATGATTTTTTGTTCATCGAATATCTTGAAAAAGGTAAAACTATCAATAGCGAATATTACATGACATTATTGGATCGATTTTTCTTACTTAGGCCGGAGACTTATTGAGTGATGTGTTATATATAGATGTGTGCGCGTGTGTATGTGTGTATGTGTACATGGATATATAATTTTTATACTCATTACGTTCGAATCATTGAATAGATATAACATATATATTTATGCATATTTAATACGAATGAAATTTTTGTAATTGAAAATCGAGCTTTTTTTTTTAAGAAACGAAATTAGAAAAGTTTATATATTAACTTATTTTGTATTTGAACGATTGAAAATTAATTATTAAAAAAATTGTTTGAATAACGTACCTTTCATTGGAAATTTCCAATGTTCCTCAAGTCAGATAAAGGATAGATCGATCGATCAATGACGAACGATTGAAAAGAAATTTTTCGAGGAATGTATAAGCGTAATATGCTCGTGATACGAGTTATTGACAAATATAAAAAAATATTTTCATTAAAAAATATCTCGTGATCGATCATTTACTTATACTCCTCGAAAGAGTTACCTATTATGTGATATTTGACATTTTTCAAGATGACGAAAAAAAATAATAGTTCACATTTCTATGAATATTACAGAAAAATTATGGAATCTTTTGTGTATGTGTGTATATACGTGTAATCGACACAAGTCGAATATAACTATATTTTCGCATGTATAAGTTTTGATATATATTTAGGAACACAATGCAAATCGGATTTTTTCTCGATTGGAATAACAACAATTTTTATTATCTTCTCTTGTCTCTTTTTTGCTTCCTTTTTTTTCAATGACCTTAAATTACGAAATTAGAAAGAAAAAGAAAGAATTAATTTATTCTTTTAGTAATAATTTACATTTTATCAGACGCACATACACACACGCACACACACACACACACACACACACACACACACACACACACACAACTATTCATACATAACGTTAAATATATTCCTAACTGCTTATGATAAGTAGTGAAATAAGTAATTTTACTTTATTTCTTCTTTTTTTTTTTTTTTTGAACGATGTTATAGCAAGATATAAAAAAAAAACGTAATAAGAAAAAATTCATCTGATTTAATAATAATTTAAAATGTCAACAGAATACGCACACAGACACACACACGCGGAAAGACATAATTACAGTTTTGATGATAAAAAAATTAACATTTAACGTGTAAACTTTTTTTTCCTCTTAAAGTGAAGTCACATCTAAGATTTTGAAATTTATATTGAAATGCCGTAGACAAAAAGAAAAACCAGTTTCCACATGGAAGTATTTTATTGACATCGTGTCTCAAAGGACCGTTTCGTTTCGTTTAGTTTCGTTTTAATGAATTTTATGTCCTTTAGATAAGAAAGAGAGAAAGAAAGAAAGAAAGAAAAGGGAAGAAGGAAATAAGAAATACGTGGATCTCCTCTAAGGACATATATTTGTCTCTTCGATTTTGTAAATCCCTACGAAAAGAATCAAAATGCGTTTCTTCCTCTCGATCATTTGCACGATCCTGATATGCATTATTTTTCCAATGATCATGGTTCGAGTTAATGACCTTGGAAATAAACAACCTGCTGATATAATTATAGTAAATCCGATACCATGTCCACCGGGACAAAAACGCGATTTATTCGGTATACGTCGAATAGTAAACTCATAGTAATTTTTTGGTATAATAATCAATCTTAAAAGCACAGATATATTTCCTTGACCTTTCGTATTTGTACTATTTTTTTTTTTTTTTTTTAATTCATGTGTCGTTTAATCTCGAATTAATATATTTATATTACATGACCGATCGACTATTAACTAATTAGGACGTATATGTATATATATATATATATGCACGCTCATGTTAATAATAAATCGTTTTGAAAGAAAATAATTATTTTTTTTTCTAATCTCATACGATCTTACACATTATCACAACAATTCTAATTCTAATTAAAACATTGAACGCTCGATCATTAATAAAATTTTAATTTGTTTTAAATAAATAAATGATTGAAAATGCGTAATAATATTCGTATAATTAAATATAATTTTTTTCTTTTCAATCAAATCATAAAAAATAAATAAACATAAAAAATAGATGCTTTGACTATCGATTGACTATTTGACTATCGAAGTAGTACATCGGATGATTTCGAGAATCCAATCATAAGATTAATAAGACTTATGTATGTATGTACGTATATACACATCTATGTACATATATCGAGGGTAAACATATTTTATGTACGTGTTCGTTACGTTGTTATTAGATTTGACATGGAAATAAAAGATAGATTATTTAATACATTTTCTTGTTTTTTTTTTTTCTTTTTTTGAAGCAACTTGGATCCAGAGAAAGATAAGTATTTATTGGTATATAAAATTTGATGATTTATTTGATGATGAAGTAGCAAAACTTACAAAACGAAAAAGTAATGTTACATTTTATTTTTTTATTCTTTTATTTTTTATTCATTTATTTTTTTCGTATAGTCGGTCAATTTGGTTTATAAATAATCCAATTAGCGTATATCTATCTAAATAAAATATAAATAAAAATCGTGACTCGATTCTTTTGTTCTGTTTTGAAATAAGAACTGAATGAAATATAATTGATCACTTTCAATCGCTCGTACTTTAAGATCTTAGAAAATATATAATATTTAAATTATAAAAGTATGTAATATATAAATTAGATTTGTTCTGAAAATAAAAAATGAATAATTCGATACATTTTTCCTTGTTATTTCTTAAATATACTTTTTAAAACTTTCACTTCAAAATTGAAGAACATTTATCCTTGAAATTTCATCAGGATTTATTTAATAAGATATTTCGATGACTCGGAAATAAAACATTACGAAAGAAATGGAAACGGAAAAGAAAAAAGAGTAAAAATATTTATTCACGATCGTTAAAATTATACGCTTGGTTTTATGCAGCCTGTAGCCGATTTTCTTAACGATTAGAAAATTGCATCTCTAAACGATATTCTCAAATATAGTGGGGTTACAGCTGCTATAAAAGAATTTATTGAATGAAACGATAGATAGATCCTCTTTGAATATTTGCCAAGTGCTTATTAATGTTCAGCGAATATCAAATCTTTCGTTCTTTATTTCGTCACGTTTTTATTAGTGACATCACCGTTTTCAATAACCGCTCATCCATTGGGTGTCAAGGATGGTGAATTACTTAATATATCGGAAAATGGAACCTCATTTAAATTGCCTGAAATTGATTTGTCTGAAGTAGGAAGTATACGAGGTGACTTAATCAAACGTAAGTTTAAATATGTATAAGAATTATATTAATTAAAGTAAACACGATATTTATATTAATCGAATCTCTTTCTCTCTCTCTCTCTCTCTCTCTCTCTCTCTCAATCAATGATTTTTCGTTAAGTCGTGGATAGTTTTTTTCTCTCTCTCTTTTTTTTCTTTTTCTTTAAGGCTCGGCAAACGTCGTAACACGATAAGAAAAAGGCACGTTTGTTTCGTTCGAAATCCACGATCTAATTTTCCAAGAAATATATATATATATATATATATATATATATATATATATATATATCTTTGAGAGACGATAAATTTGTTATATCATTTCTGATATAAAAATAAAAACATTTCTTGACAAATATTTCAATCGAATCCTCGTAAGTACTGGTATATTTGATCGGAACGGTTCAAACCAGTTATTTCGAAATAAATTTGTTCATTTCATGGAAAACGTGTTTCTTTTGTTTCTTGATTTTACGAAGGGAAAATTCATCGATTCGTCGATTCATAAGAAACTCTCGCTACGTTAGATTTTGATGAATCTTCGTAGGATTGATAGAACAATAGAATTGTTTACGTTTCCTCGACGAAAATAAAATACGATAGACTCTAACCGTAACGGCAAACTTTTTGATTTTTAACAAACCTTCTTTGCTAAAGTTTCATCCAAATGATTTAATAACATCCTTGTTGATGATCCTTTCGTTGATTTTTTTGCAGTTTGTTTCTTTTCTTTTCTTTTTTTTTGTTTTATACGAATAACTAAAATAAAAATTAAAAGAGAAAGAAGAAGAAAATTAAAAAAAGAAAAAGTTGATAATTATACGTCTTCCTACGTTTTATATTATCGTCGTACGACAACGATACGACATTGCCCTTCGATATCTCGATCGTTAAACCATAATTAGCCGTGGTAATATGCTCGCAATGAGGTGATGGTAAGGGGGAGGGGTGAACACAAGCAAGGATCTTTCACGTTTGAGCTTTCAAAATATTCACTTGCGTAACGTCGTTTACCATTAATTAAGCCCATTCGTTTTCGAACGAAATCTTCGAGACTATACTATCATTGGGTTATATTTTATACTTGTATTTTCGATTGGCCCAATATATATTTTTCTTTCTGACATAGATATAAAATTGTCGACAGATTACTCTCAATTTTATTGAGATCTTTATTTACTTCGATAAGAAAAAATAAAAAAATAAAACAAATAATGGAGAAAAACGATAACAGGATTTACGATTTTAATAAGTTAGGCGAAACATTTTTTTTGATTGAAATTAATTAAAAAAAGAGAGAGAGAGAGAGAGAGAGAGAGAAGGGTTCTAAAAAAGATCTCCCATAGGAAATTACTTGGAAACGAACTAAAGGTGTTAGAGGAAGAAGAAGAAGAAGAAGAAAAAGAGGGAGAAAAGAGAAAAAAAATAAATTTGTAAGCTAGAAAAATTTTTTTTTTTTTTTTTTTTAAGAACGTCCCGCGCACGTTGTTCATCTCGTCGACGTCGTACGTACGTGCACGTATGATAATAATTTTACGATACGTCATGGAGGATTAATTTACACGAAATGAATTCGTTTTATATGGACGGGCAAAAACTTGCCATTGCATTATCTCGATGGGTTTAGCAGAAATTTGATATTATACCGAATTCTTTATAATACCGTACGTATTCTGACATAGTTATTATTCCTATTGTTGTTATTATTGTTATCGTCGTCGTCGTCGTCGTCGTTGTCGTTGTTGTTGTTGTTATTGTTGTTGTTGTTAATGTTGTCGTCGTTATCGTTGTTATTGTTGTTGTTACTATCGTTGTTGTTGTCATACCGTTAACCTTTTACTTCCGAATGTTGGATTGATGTGTCCATCATTTCATGGTCTGATTTCTCTCATCCGTTCGTCGAATGAATTATTAAATGAACAGGTAGGATTCCCTTTCGACGTATTGATGTCGGTGTTTGTAATTAATTCGTTAGAGTGCGAGTGAGAGAGTGAGAGACAGAGATAGAGGTAGAGATAGAGATAGAGAAAGAGAGAGAGAGAGAGAGAGAGAGAGACATAGATAGAGAAAGAAAGGGAGACAGTGAAAGATATCAATGTTATTGCAAGTGACAGCTTACGAATGATTTTCCGAGATAATTTTTAATAAATATGTTTCGGTGACATCGTAAGAAGCAATTAGTTGGAAGAACGATAACGGAATATAAATGACGAGTTGCACGGAAATGGTAAAACATCTAGTCGGTATTCCTCAATTTCGTATGTAACGCGAATATGTGTGTGTGGGGAGGGGAGGGTGGGAGCGCATGTATGTGTGTGCATGCATGCATGGATACTTCCATGTGTTTTGATACGTGATATTTCGAGTGACATTTTATTACTTACACGGAATATTTTACAAATGTTGATTATCGACCGACAAAACAGAGCTTCGTTATCCAACGAAACGTGTAATCTACTACTAGCCAGTAGGTGCAACGTCGCGACGTATTAAAAAAAAAAAAAAAAGAAAGGAGAGGTGGGAGGACGTGAGAGCTTAGAAGACCGTTAACTTTATAATATTTATCCTACGATTCAAACTGAAAACCGGTTTTATACATACGATGTACGATTGTACTCTCTCGCGTTAGGTCAAATCGAATTATAATTATATTCGATTAAATAGAATAGATTCTCGTGAATGATTATTATCGTGCATAGAGTTATATGTGAAAATTTATCGTTGCGATCGAAACGTTTCGCTCATCGTCGAAATAAAAATAATGTGCGATGTCGTGTAAATTGTATTTCTTTTCTTTTTTCCTTTCTTACAATCGCGAAATTAACAACGATATATTGACGATTAATTAATACACTCGTCGCGATTGACGATCGTAACGTTTTTTCTATAAATTCGTAGAAGACTCTTACTATCGTCACTATAAAAATCTATCCTTCGTATAAACGTAATTTATAAAATACTTATAAATCGATCTATTGTAATAAAATGTATGCGTGAGCACGCGCGTGTCCGGTCTGTTTATCTTTTCTCTGTCGTTTTATCGAAGTGCATGTCCTAACGTATTTGAAATTAAAGAAGACAAAAAAAAAAGAAAAGGAAAAAAGATCAAGAAAAAAAAGCAACATCGAGGAGTAATTAGTATCGCAATTCAATGCAGAATTAAAAATTGTACTTTATCTATTGCTAATTAATACATAACGTATAATAATAATAATAACGACGTTAATCCTACAAACGTGATATCACGTGCTTTACATTAACGAATAACTTCGGAAAATTACCGTGACAATACCTCTAACGAATAGTACAATCAAACGAGTCCGTACTTGTGTATACTCTACTTATCGACATAGCGCTATTAAAATACGAAATCAATAGGACGCAATAAAATTCGTTTAGTATGCTAACCATGCTAACAAGAGAGAAAGAGATAGATAGATAGATAGATAGAGAGAGAGAGAGAGAGAGAGAGAGAGACACTGACAGAGATAGAGATAGATAGAGAGAATAAGAGAAAGAGAGAGAGAGAGAGAGAGAAAGAGAGAGAAAGGTAGATAGAGAAGTAGCGCGAGTTTTATGTGGGAAATACAATACCGAAAGCGGTCATTCATTATTCGTCGACCATTTTCACATACTACAAAACATCACGTTCCAACTATTGGACGATATAATGTTAACGATCCTTTATGGAAATGCGAAAAACGGTAATTAGTCGAACATTCGATTCGTCCGAAAGCTTCGTTTCGTTTCGTGTCGAACGACGCTAATCGTCGTAACGATCGATGATAAAAGAAGAAAGATTAAGGGGCAGACGGAGGGAGGAGGGAAAATGAGGGACGGGACAGACGGAACTAAGAGGGAACAACACGCGCGAAACATCATAAAATGTTCGTAATAATTTATAGAAAAATTTTGATTGCCGTTGCGTTCGTTATTCTCACGATAGTTATAATGTTGTTAATTGTATTTAATTATTAGAGTGATCGAAGAAAATTCAAAAATTGTGAAATATTATTATTATTATTATTTGTTTTTTTTTGTCTTTCCAAAATTTCTATTATCCCTTTTTACGAAGTTCTTCGTGCGAGTGAATGCAATGGAGAAAGTAGTACGTGTCGAGTACGTAGTCAGCCCGACAAGGCGTTCCTTCATATTAACTTTTTTACTACTTTATAAATCATCCTTGTAAATTGTTAATATGTAAGTATATATATCGTATGAACCCTTTACAGTTAAACTATCGATCTGCTCGACTACAAGAATTTCTATACACTATTTCACGTATCAATAACACAATCGACGAAGTAAGAATCAAAATTCTAACTCGGTTCGAAGCCAAATCACATAGTATATCCAAATCACATATATATATATATATATATATATATATATATATATATATATATATATATACATATGTATATACACACACACACACAACTTATCCATCATTTCCACTCATTTCGCGATCGTTCTAAAAAATACAATTTATATATGTTTCTTTTAATTTTTCAATCACTATAGGAACACACAGGTTTCCTGTGTAATAACGAAACAAAAGAAAAGGAAGAAAAAGAGAGAAAAAAGAGAAAAGAAAACGACAAATAAAGAACACCCTCGGCGTGAAATTCTTTCACAAAACTTATATAAATATGAAGCCCAAGAAGGAAGCGAAGAGCGAGGAGAAACGACGAATTAAATAGGAGAAGAGAGAAAAAAATCCAAAAATAAATAATAAAAAAAAAAAAAATAGAAAAACGAAAAAAAGAAAATAGTTTAATCCCGCGAATCCAATAACAGTCGGAGATCGTTTCGAGTTCGGAAAGACGAGTGACACTTTCGTTGAAGTGCACACCTTCGAGTTTGCTCTGACGATGCAACGAAGACTCGTCGTCGTCGACGTCGTAGTCGTCGTAGTCGTCGTCGTAGTCGTAGTCGTCGTCGTAGTCTTCGTCGTCCTCGTCCTCGTCGAAAGGGGTGGGCCGCCCTTTCTAGCGACGCTTTCCACCCTCTACGAACAGCGCCGCCGCTACCGCCACCACCACCACCACCGCCACCACCACCACCACCACCACCACCACCACCACCACCATCACTACCACCACTACTCTCCGACCATCTAGCCAGCCAGCCAGCCAGCCATCCAGCCAGCCAGCCAGCCAGCCAGCCAGCTTCCTCCTGGTGTCCGCACGTATACCAGAGAGCGACTGCTGCTGAGTTTCGTGGCTCCTTCGGTTCACTCAGTAGCGCCGGGTGTTTCGACGCGGCAAGAGCTTATAATTTGCCCCAGTGTCGCCCTACCATCCCCTGTTTCTACATCGAATTTTTACACGTCGATCGTATATCCTACCGCTTACCCCCTACCCCTCTCCCCCCAAACCACATCACTCACTCACTCACCCACCCGCTCGACCCAAATCATCTACCTCACTCTTCAACGATTATTTCATCGTAATTACTTTTTTTTTTTTTTTCTTTCGATAACTTATTAAAATATGATCTTGAGTGACATTACATTAGATACATTTTGAGGACTAATTATAAACATGTATATATATATATATATATATATATATATATATATATATGTTTATTTTAAATAAAAAAGATATTGGATATATCGATATCGTTATTTTATCGGACTACTAGATCGAATGGATCTCGCGGGATAAGGGAGCCGCCCAGCCGCGAAAACGCGCAAAACCCTTCCTACCTTTAGCAACCTAGACGACCAACCCCCCTCCACTCTCTTTCTCTCTCTCTCTCTCTCTCTCTTCACTCTACTCCGCTTGCGACTCCTCGACGCGCATGAAAACATCGGCGCGGCGCGTGCAATCTTTGTAGTTGACTGGGTGACAGCGTGTGCTTTGGATCCTACGGATAGTTTTCTTCGGAGGGATTATATTATTGTACTTCTTCTTATTCTTCCTCTTCTTATTCCTACTCCTCTTCCTCTTTCTCCTCCTCCTCCTCCTCCTCCTCCTCTTCTTCTTCTTCTTCATATTATTATTATTACTATTATTCATCGTTTCAATAATTTTTCCTTTTTTCTTTTTTCTTATTTCCCAACATTTCTCCAATTTCTGATTTTGATATAATCGAAGGAACGTGGAGTTATGCCAGTGACGAGAGTGCCAACTGTCTTTCATCCTGATGGTGGTGGTTGTGATGTGAATGATGAGATAAATCATTCGAAGCTAACGTCGGACCAGTGTTACAAATCTGTACTCAATTGTGATACTACCATTGCTAATACTACTGCTACTACTATTACTAGTAATAACGGTACCAGTGCTACTACCACTACCACTACTACTACTGCTACTGCTTGTTCTCGTGCTACTGGTTGTGCTCAATCAAGGAAACGTAACGATTACGCATTAGTGACTTTTCTTCGAGTCAACATGAGAGCCGCTATCATCGGTGTTATCGGTGTTCTCGTTGTCCAGTTCGCTGGTACACTTGGTATCTCCAACAAAGGTGAGTGAGAAGGATTTAATGCCTTTTTTTTTCTTTTTTGTTTTTTAATTTTTTCTTTCCTACCAAGAGATCGTCATCTCGATTGTCAATATCGTGGATAGGTATGCACCGAAAGTTTCAAAGATGTGTTATTATCGTTTTTTACGCTGACGAAGAACCTGTGAGGATTATGTGCTACTCTTCGTTCATATTATCGATTCGAGTGTGTCGAGTGATGATTCATCGACGATTGGAAAAAAAAAAGAAAAGAAAAAGTAATTAATAATTCGTTCGAAACGAGTATTCCCCGAAGGTCGGTTTTCGGAGATCTATCGTTTCTCATACGAGTTAACGATAACACGTTGATAATAATTCGTCCCTCGTTTGTATCATCGATTCGAAAGTGTCCGAGTGATATCGTCGATGATTAAAAAAGTGGATTCGTTAATAAAATAAATCGATAATAACGTATGTGTAACGTGATTAACAATTCTTCGACGTTACGTGATTTATGATGGAGAAGTGATGACGACGATATGATCGTGACGTCGTTTTTAATGATCATTTCGAAAGGTTTTTTCTTTTTCTTTTCTTTTCTTTTTTTTTTCTTTTATTTAAATTACGTCGGATATCTTCTAAAGGTGATACGACGGGATAGGGGATCTCTGATGTTTCGCAATGACGTCGATGAAACATCCGTAGTAGGACTTCTCATGGGAATGGGGGGAGGAGAAAATCACCGAGTGGATAGAAAAGAGTGCGGGATTGTATGCATACGTCCGAATGACAGTTTCGATTTAAAAGTGTCAAGTGAATTTTTGTTTTCCCAACGATTCGTAAATTTTTCTCAACAAATGAAATTAATATTCCGATTACGACGACGACATATACGCCCTACGTGTTGATCGATTGGCAATTCGCTGCCGTTGACGCGCGATTATTTACAAAGAAATACAAATGAACGATTGATCGCTAAGACAATTATTCGACAATTTTTTTACGACACTTGTCAGAACGCGTGACGTGATGACACGCATTAAAAAAAAAAAAAAAAAAAAACAAAAAAAATATTTTGCGTCCTCATCTCTTCGTGAAAAAATTATCGAGCGAATTTTGACTAGAAGCTCGTTTGAACGTATAATAATCTCCTCTCTATTTCGTTTATATTCTTCGATTGGAAAGCGTCGGACCATACGAAATCGTATAATGTCTAGCGAGCACGAGCTAATAGTTTCGTTTTATACAGAATATAATTTTTCTCGAGGAAATTTTATATTTTCAGCCGATAAAAAAAAAAAAAAAAGAAAAGAAAAGAAAACGACTTGCTCCTCCCAGGCTTGTACCTCTAATATACTCCTTTAATGACACCAATGAAATATTATAATACGATTTCTCGTGGGAAAATTAGCAAGTGGATAGAAAATGTCTCACTTTACTTATAACCTGCTCCCCCCTCCCCTCCCACCCAGTCCCACCGCCACCAATCCCTCTTTCTCACTGTGATAGCATTTCAGACGAAGAAAAGTGAAGTTAAGAATAATGTGACGCCATTAAAATGGACGTGCCGAATGGGGATCGTTAAAACTTAAACGCGAGTTACAATAAGTTTCGTGGGAAAAACGATTAGAAATTTTCCGTGTGATTAATACTACGAAAATTATGAAATCATTTTTTGTATCATTAATCGAATCCTTCTTTTTTCTTATGGTTTCGGGACGAGGAAAGCGGAAGGTGGGTTTCTTGCCTTTCCATTCCTTATTGTTTTTTGGTTTTGCTTTCCTTTTGCTTTCCTTCCTCCTCTCCCACCCCTACTCCTCTCCCCAAAAAGAAACAGAAGACGCGTGCACATGATTCATCGTTGAGAGAATATCAAAAGAGCGTGGGGGATAACAGTAACGAGACATACGATTCTTTCTTTTGACACGAGAGCGTCGCGTTTAATAACGAATACCAACGACGTGAAAACAAGGCAAAGATGTCATTCACGTTATCGTGACGAACGTGTATCGATAGCTATCATAATTAGGCGAGTTCAGGTATGACACGATCGCGGACGACGTCGTACGTCGAACTCGTTACTGTCTTTCAAACCGTTGATACGCGACATATTCTTCCTGTTGGAGTACATTTCTCTAAGGAAATAGAAAAGGAGATAGAAAGAAAGAAAGAAAGAAAGAAAGATCAAAAGAAAAGAAAAGCAAAATTGGAAAGATCTAAAATAACAGGAGTACGCAACGTTTGTATTAAAAGAATGTTGGTATTATAAAGGAAGTTATGAAATTGTTGTTTTCGCGCACGGTTGATTAACATTTTAATTGTATCCAGTATATGATCTAATCATTGTCTATAAAGAATTAAAGAACCTTCGTTTAATTCTTTAAATATAGAGATATAATAATGTGATATCTAATCTTTATTTCTGTATATCTGAAAACAAAAAGTTTTTCATATCAAAGGAATAAGTTATGTCACAGTGGTTTCTGTATAATTTTCTTTTCCATGTTTTTTTTTTTTTTTTTCTTTAATAATATAAATCGTACTAGTATAACTATAGATAATCAACTTTTCTCAAGTAACTTATACGGATACGTGTTTTACCATAAAAGTTACACTGTACTAGTCGTATTATACTTCTACCGGTATAAGTTATATTCGGTGTAATATAACTTATGTATAGAAAAGGTCAACCTTCGAATACGAACAACATGTTATACTAATCTGTCTAACTTAATATTAATAATTAATTAATTTTCTAGTGGGAGAAAATGAAATAAAATTCTAAAATATTTATATATGTATATTTGTATACACATACATTTTATATGAGTTTCAAAGTCACATGACGTTAAAGAAAGTTAACAGAATCAATATCTACATCAAAAAAAAAAAAGAATAAAAATAAAAATCTGAATTACAAATATTTCAAAAATATTTTAATTTTTATCAACTCTCTCTCTTTCTCTCTTTCTCTCTCTCTCTCTCTTTCTTTCTCTCTCTCTTTCTAAATGTCATATTAAATTGATATGATTAAGTATAATCGTTAAACTGCAAAAATTTCTAACTAATTTACACACATACACACAAGCGTGCGCATAAAAAAACAAAGAAAACTGACATATGACAATTCAAAGATGGTTTCTACTTTGATGAATGTTCTCCGACGTATTATTATAATACTGCTTCATTGATATTCAGCAAGCACAAGCATTATAATAAATGTCTCTTTCTCTCTTCGTCTCTCGGTGACTCAGGTCGGTTATCACATGTATGAAGATTAGAAACTCGGACGAGAGTTGACGATCCGGTTGAGCTTTCTAATCTAATAGCTGTGTGTTACAAATCGATTGTTGTCACATTAGCATTAGAATTTGAAATACGTTTTCATCGTTCATAAAATAGACATTTTGCTCGGTCAATTTTTATAACGTTCAATAACAAATGTTCGATACTTTATAAATTTACTACCAAGTTTACTAACGAGCGTTCGATCGATCGATCGATCGATCTATTTCAATTTATTCTTTCATTATAAATTTGTTTAATCTCATTTATTATCCTTTTAAAATCGATACTTCGTTTCTCTTTGTCATTCTTCATTACTCGTCGATTATTTTTCTACTCGGGTTGAAAATATTTTAATGATTATTATACCTAATATCAATATATTTGATTTTATATACTAATTTTCACATTATCAATCCTTTGTCTCGCTTCATTATTGTCCTTCATTACGTGTCTTCCACTGGCATGAAATATAAATTTTATCCACTTTTTCTCCCCCTTCTCTCTCTCTTTCTCTCTCTCTCTCTCTCTCTCTCTCTCTCTTCTCACTTTCTCTCTCATCCTCTTATTATTTAAATTTATATCGAAAAATTAATTCGTCATCGAAACATTGTTCTTCCCTCTCTTCTGAATTACGAATCAGCCGTTATCACATTAGAATATAAAATACGTTTCCGTCGATGATAATAAGTACATCTCGTTCTCTACTCGCGTTGAGAAAAAAGAAAGAAACTAAATATAAATTACTGCACTTAACGTAAACATAGCTTAATTAATCTTGTATACTCGTTTTTACATTCCTCTTCGTTATTTGTCTTCCGCTCCTGTGAAACATTACTCGTCATCGAAACATTGTACTTTTATTTTTCATGTAAATTACGAATCAGCTTTTGTCACATATTACCTATCTACTACTATTTTTTTACTCGTGTATACTCATTTTACACACACACGCGCGCGCGCGCACGTACACACACACACACACACATATAAATTATAATACTTATATAAATATGTTTATGCATGATTATAAATTAATTAAACATATTTATATAAGTATTATAATTTATATGTGTGTGTGTGTGTGTACGTGCGCGCGCGCGCGTGTGTGTGTAAAATGAGTATACACGATTTAAATTTAAATACGTTTAAACGTTAAATTTAATATACTTATTTTCATATCGTCACTGATATGTTTTTCTTTATTATTTTTCGTTACTTATATTTCGCTCGTATAAATTAAAATAATAAATTTATTTAAAGAAGTAAAGAAAATTTAGAAATAAATTGTAAATTTTATTTACTTTTCTTTCTCTCTCTCTCTCTCTCTCTCTCTCTCTCTCTCTCTCTCTCTCTCTCTCTACTCTATTATTGTTTTAGATTATATCGGAAAGCTTACTCGTTATCGAAACAGTGTTCTTCATGTAATAGTCGTCGTCCTTGTCGTCCTCGTCCTTGTCCTCGTCCTTGTCGTCCTCGTCCTCGTCCTCGTCCTCGTCGTCCTTTTCGTCGTCGTCGTCGTCGTCGTCGTCGTCGTCGTCGTCATCATCGTCGTCGTCGTCGTCGTCGTCGTCGTGGTTGTACCGAACAACGAGGCGACGTTAAATTAATTGAAAGTCTGTAACACTGAACGTTGCGAGTTACACGGCTTCTCTCTCCCTCTCTCTTTTTCTTCGATGAAAGCTCTGGACGTCATTTCGATCTGCTTTTAATTAAACAACCGAGGCTCTTTCGTGCCTTGCTCACTTCCGTGTATGTACGAGAAAGAGAGAAAGAGAGAGAGAGAGAGAGAGAGAGAGAGAGAAAGAGAAATAAAGGATAAAGTCGGTGGTTCGTTCGAAGGCGACGGCGGAACGCTTAACGCGATTAAAAAACGTTGGTGCGGCGATCAAAGGGCGGTGGTCCCGTGCGAGTTTTCCGAGCTTGCAAGTTCACATACATAGTCCAAGGGGAGAAACGATGGCGATAGTAAGCGAGAACGAAGCAACGAACGAACGAGAGATAGATAGATACAGTTAGAGAGAGATAGAGAGAGAGAGAGAGAGAGAGAGAGAGAAAGAGAGAAAGAGAGAGAGAGGGAGATACAGATAGAAGCTTTGAAACGTGCATGAACGAATATCGAGATTCGAGGATGCGTCATCGTGCGAGCTACGGATTTTCTCGATTTCTCAAAAGACATAACGCTACGTTGAATTTCTTTTCCTACAACGAAACAAAAGAAAAAAATCAATAAGAAGAGAAAGAAGGGAAAAAGGAAAGAAAGAAAAGAAAGAACTAAGACGAGAATCAGTCCTCGGTAATATTTTCAACTTTACATGAAACGTACATACGTGAATGTGTGATTATTATGGAATGATAAAAAATAAAACGAAAGAAAAACGAAAAGAAAAATTCTTTGTCCGTGTTACGTGCCGGATTCAACAGTAATCAAAAAGTAATATGAATTCGTTTTCGAATTATGACTGTGGATAACTCGAAAATTAATATTTATGTTTATTGTATATATTAATTCTATAACATTAATATATATGTTTATTATAGTCATATATATTGTGTGTCGTAGATGGTAATCGAAGGGAACGTTTTTAAATGTTAAGATATTCGAAACGTATATTTTCTGAATTTTTGTATAATGTCCATAAGAAATTATGTTCTGTAAGAACAAACATCCTGTAGGAATTTATAGGAGAGAGCATTATCGTGTAGTGGGAATATATAGGTTTAACTATCTTACAATTATGTCTATAATAGCTACAATAATAATAATGACAATGAGGATAAATAATGATAATAATAATAATAATAATAATAATGATGATGACGATGATGATAATGATGATAATGAAAATGATAATGATGACGATGATGATGTGAATAGCCGAAGTTATAATAAAGACAATAATGATTAATAATAATAATAATAATAATAATAATAATAATAATAATAATAACAACAACAGCAATAACAATAATAATTATTATTACTATTATTATGGTATTAGTCATAACAGTACTTATAATAGTAAAAAATGATAGGTGACGTGGAATCCGCCTTAGATTCATTTTTTATTTAATTTTTCTTTGTTAAAAATTTTTCCTTTTCTTTCCTAACCCTTTCTTTTCTTTTCTTATTTATGAAATTTTTATTTTCTTTTTTTATTTTTCTACTTCCTCCTTCACTTCTCCTTTGATATCTTTCTTCAATTCCCGTATATAAATATTATATACATATTTTTTTTCTCTTCCTTTTCTTTTGCAAAAGCAGTTTTCAAGAAAGTGGCGCGTATAATATAATGGGAAAAATGGGATAAAAGGTTGACTTGTTGACCTCTCTTTCGCTGCGATTAAATTTTTACCTCGTTACAAGTTATTTTCCCTCCTTCGTACTCATTTTTTTTCTTTTCTTCCTTTTAGCGTTTTGTTTTTCTCTTCATCCTTTCTATGTAATTTCATATTATTAGATCCAAAATTTGGGAGATTCTTTATCCATGGGAAACATTTGAAGGACTTCGTTTATATTACGAGTATTTTCTCTTATCTTCTTTATATTTTTCCTTTCTTTCCTTATCATAACTATATAATTTCAGATAATATTCTGCAATATATACATACATATACATATATATATATATATATATATATATATATATATATATATATATATATATATATCTTGAAAAGTTGATAAAAAAAAATATTTTAGATTAAAGTTACTTGTATCTCTTTCTTGTTTTACGTAGAATATATTGCCGTTATAAAGAGTGTACGATCGTATTGAAATAAAAAAGAAAGATTTACCTTGAAATGACCTTGAAATCTTACATTAAATGAACGACAATAAATGCCCATAAATTTTCCTTGTTTGTAATCGGACGACTCTTATTTGTACAATTTTCCACAAAAAAGTTTTGTGAATTTATTTATGAGAACAAAATTTTTCATGACGTATCGTGCCTCGATTATTTATAAAAAAAAAAAAACTAATCGTAATTATAATATTTCCTTCTACTTTCGTGCTAACAAATCAATTTTATAATTGTACTTTCTAGTTTCATTGATACAAACATTTGAGCGAATCAATAATAATAGCTTTTGGCATAGATTAATTATATCGAAGAAATAGAAAAGCGAAACTAACGCCATAGTAAAAATACACGACGTGTGGAGATCGATTAATCTCGGGTAAAAAAAAAAGTCATAATTAACGGCGACTCTTATCAAAGCATAAATAAAACGAATATACAAAGATTAAATTTGCTTCATGTAAATGCGTGAAACGTTACGTAGAATATATATGTATATAGAGTAACTTTTAACTCTCGTAAATCCTTTTTAGAGTAGATCTTTGACCTTTTTCGTGTAAATAGATAAAAGAGAAAGAGAGAAAGAGAAAGAGAAAGAGAAAGAGAAAAAGAGAAAGAGAAAGAGAAAGAGAAAGACAAAGAGAGAGAGAGAGAGAGAGAGAGAGAGAGAGAGAAAGTTCAAACTCAGAGCTTACGTTTTACCTTATGTACGGACGTTCGTAGAGAGAGAACGCATCATTAAGATTAACGCCTCGTCCTGGTTTTCGTTCTCAGCTGTGAAAGTAGATACGAGGGAGGTAAGTCGAGTTTACCAACGTACCTAGGTTACTACGTATCTCCACACTCTGAGATTTCCGCAAGGATTCTCTCTCTCTCTCTCTCTCTCTCTCTCTTTCTTCCTTTCTCTCTCTCTCACTCTCTGTGTTATCTGTAGGGTGGTCACGTATACCTCGCGCATCCCCCAGCTTTTTATTCGACGATATCCGATTCTCGCCTAGCCTTCGCCTTCTCCCTCATCCTCGTCCTCGTCCTCGTCCTCGTCCACATCCACGTTGACGTTCACATTGGTGTCCTCACAAATACGCACACACTTTTCAAAGATTTATCACATAGGTATTAGTTACCTATCCTAACGTGTGTCCGTTTAAGATCACTCCAAGATTCTTTTAAGTTCGGGACAACGAAGACGACGACGACGATGATTTTTTTCACTTCCTTTTTCTTTTTTCTTTTTTTTATTTCTCTTTCTTTTCTTCAATTATTCTTTTTCCTTTTTGCTTTCTCACTACGACTTTACTTCATCGAATTTTTAACGTTCGTTTAACCGACAACGTTTTTACGAGAAGTAACTAAACAGAAAGAGAGAGAGAGAGAGA
>OU427011.1:3709080-3716580 GCA_911387935.1 Dolichovespula saxonica
TTTCGATATGATACATTATTCTGCTATATCAATATTTTATGATAATATTATTATTGTTCGATCGATTTATTCGTTTTTACAGAAGCACCTGTATTTTATTTTTCTATTAAAAATTATTTATATGTACTTCATATTTATTAAGAAAAAATATATAGATACACACACGTATGTAGTTATAGAGAGAATAAATCACGTGCGAAAAATCAATAAATTCGTAGAATATCGCGTAGAACTATAAAGATAATACAAAATTTTCATAGTGTTCATTTCGATAAGTAAAATATAAAAAAAACAATTTGTTCTATTCTCGATCGATTCTGATCTTCCTTTTATTGCAAGTAAACTTTTGTAATATCGATTTATTTCTTTATTGGACATCACTCGATATATTGAAATATCGTATATCAACGAATGGCCGACCTTTCATAGGACATATTCATCCATCCTCGTAGAAAATATCTATTGATAGACGATCTCCACTGCAATAGGGTTCAATT
Organism: Dolichovespula saxonica; assembly: GCA_911387935.1. Lineage (NCBI taxonomy): Eukaryota > Metazoa > Arthropoda > Insecta > Hymenoptera > Vespidae > Dolichovespula > Dolichovespula saxonica. Next base: position 3,709,578 of record OU427011.1, read on the forward strand.
TCGTTCGGCCTTTATGACGCATTGAGATTTGTCGAGGAATCAGTGATGTACAATACTATATCGGAATATCGATACGAAAAATCGTTGATGTATGTTCATCTTGAATTATCTCAGTATGTGTGTATGTATATACTACATCGATAGTTTCGAATTCTTTAATCTTTTTATTTATTCATTTATTTTCTTTATTTATTTACTTATTATTATTTTTTTTTTTTTTCATAATATACCCACATATCCGCTAACGCATACGCGAACGGTTCGCGGTTTCTCTTTTTTCGAGTATATATATTTCGTTCTTAAGTCTGAAACATATTTTAAAGTGAAAAATATAATAAAAGAAAGAAAGGAGAAACGCCGCGAATTTTTCAATTAGCTTTAGTAATTTGTTGTATAATAGTCTACGGCAAATATTTAACAATAATCAACTCGAAAAAATTCTCAGTGTGTGTATGTGTGTGTGTGTGTATACTATTCTTTTTATTTATTTCTTTTTTAATATATTCCTATATCTGTTATCGTACATAAGAGGGTTATTTCAGAGGTTTGTAGCTTCTATTATTTCTTTTTTTCACTTTCGTTCATCTTTACTTCCTTTTCCTTTAACATATAAATTTCGTTCTTGACACGTATTACGCATATTAAAATGACCGAAAAAAAAAAGAAAAAAATACAAAGAAAGCACCGCAAATTTGTCAAACCGCTCTAATAATTCTAATTGCCTGTAGTGTAAACTTAAAAATCTCGAAGAAAATTTAAGTACCTTAATTATAATTAGAAATATTTTTCCTCGAAGTAGGTATAAAAAAAAGAAAAAAGAGAGAAAGAGAGAGAGAGAGAGAGAGAGAGAGAGAGAGAGAGAGCCAATAAGAGGAAAGAAAGAAGTAAGGAAGGATGTGAAGAACTAAAGAAAGGAAGACAGAAGGAACAAAAATTTCGAGAGCTTTGTCGTCAGGAGAAAGTTTTAGAAAAGGTCGAACTGAAAAATCCTTCGTTTCTCTTTTCGTTCCTCCTCACAGTGAAAACTCGTTAACGTGCGCTACGATCGGGTCAGTACTCTTAGCGTCGTTAGTTGATTGAATTGGAAACTCAATGGGCGTTCTCCTCGTTAAATCAAACACACGTCCCTACGAAAAATTTAGCAGTTCGCCGACATCATTTTGTTAGAGCTCGTAGGTCCTCGAGATGGGCCGAGAGAGATCGGAGCTAGTATACCCGGATGACAGTGGAAGGAAAGAAGAAAAAAGGAAAAGAATTGAAATAAGTTCGAAAAGCTTCGTTAAAAGCGAAGCACGAAACGGGGCTCTGTTAATTTGCATTTTTTTCTTGCATCTTTAGAAAGAGAGAGAGAGAGAGAGAGAGAGAGAGAGAGAGAGAGACGAAAAATTTCTCTTAGGACGAGAAGGAGAAAAAAAAAAGATAAAGCCGAAGCATCTATGTGAAAATAAATCCTTTTATTTTTCGATTATATATTAAATAAATACTTATCGATCGCATTATAAAGACTTTCCATTTTAACAATCGTTATCAATCATCTCGTTACAAACAAATTTGTATAAAATCTTTTTTCTTTTTCTTTCTTTCTTTTATTTTTTTATTTTTCTCTATCGACTGAACGACAATGAAATAAACATATGAAAGGATTAAATCGCGTTTCGAAGAACAGATCGTTGAATTATGAATTATGATATTCAGATTTCGATGTCTCATTAAAAGTACTCATTGACATCTCGCGAATGATCAATTAGTTCAAAATCTAACGATAAACGTATCATTTTAAGCTATGAAATTTTATAGATGTGTTTTAAAAACAAGATTACGTTTTGCCTGAAGAGAGAAACGTGAATGGATCATGTATTACCTACCTATATAAATGTGTGTGTGTGTGTATACCATAAATAATTAAAATAATGCATATGAAATATTAAAACGTTCGTGAAAAAAATATGAAATGATGAAATTGTTCATTTCCGTGTCGTAAGAAGGACTTTACGATTCCTCTATGCAATAATCCTTTTTTTCGCTAATTTGCGAAAGGCTTGTTTAGGCGATGTCCAAACATACACACACACACACACACACACATATATATATATATGCATCTAGATCTATACTACATAGAGACATATATACCTACTTACGTATATACATCATTCGAATAAAGCATATTGACAAAGCAGATCGATGAGCAATTTAATAGCCTCCTCCTCGAATACGAATACGGTACTATCGATTTGATCCTATATATATATATATATATATATATATATATATATATATATATATATATATATATATATATATATATGATAGTATAATGTGGAGTACGATGAACGAGTTACGATTTACATATACTTAAAAATACGTATATATAGGATCGACAAGGGCCTTATTACGAGAACGATTAATCAGAATCGGCTTACTCCTGTTAAACTGCTTACACGCGAATTCTATGCAAGTTACACACACACACAAAGGTATACGTATAGAGAGATAGGTATATACCTACATATATATGTGTATTTCGTAAAGAGTCACGAACATCCGCCGATGTAAACGGCATTAATATTCGTCCCACAAAGTGGATACGATCGGCCGGTAAACACGATCGGGCTTTAATGTTCCTCCGGAAGCAACGCATGTGCTTCCCCAGCATCGCGTGTTTGCGTTTTCCGCAGAGTGTCCTGCCAAAAGCACGTACGCACGTGGACGGTCACTACGTTTAACAAGACAATCGAGCTTACCATCGATAGTTCGTTCCTCCATGTACCACTTAGTCCTTACATTTCGTTCATCCTTTTTTTCTCTCTTTTGTTTTCTTAGTAATTAACTGAAATTTAAAATATTTACGATATTGGGGAAACGATAAGGAAGTCTTCTCCTCACTCAAAAAGAATATTATAAATAAAGAAAAAGAAACGAAGAAATTTCGATCTGTATCTTCGGAAAGTTAAATCTGTTATTGACGAATATGTTTGATTCGTTCGTTCGAAAAATATTTGCGATTTTATCGTTGAAAGAATAATTTTCGAGATAGGATATAGATATATCGATACGTAGAGATTATATACATAACGATAGAGCGTATGTATTATATATGTATTTTTTTTTACTTTAATTATAATCTTTCAAAGTGTTCATAATACGTAGCGAATGTCTGGTGTATGTACCAACTCTAAAATTTAATATTCTAATATAAAGCATTTAATACACCGAATCGTACGATCGAAGATCATTAATTTTTTACGATAGATCTGTTGAATTACAGTACACAAATATTTTATAAATTTGTTGTTAATTATTGCGATCTACGAAAATGTTATTTACCGCAATTTAATGTAACAAATTTAGATGCTCACATTTTTAGTCGCGATAAAATAAGATATTACAGAAAATATTGATAAATGTAATGTAAATTTTTGAAAGGATCTTTTCACTTTTCAGGAACTACCAATCGATCGTTTTATTTCATAATAATTTCTTCGCATATAACTATCGTATTTAAAAAAATTATTCTTGTAAATTAATATTTATTTTCTTTTTTCCTTTTCACGAATTAAAATGTAAATAACATCGATGAGAGTTCTTGCAATTAAGATTTATCACGTTATAATATCAATCGGAATAAAATTCCGTTCGTATTTATTTTCATTGTCGATAAAACTTCATCGACAAAAGTACGAATAATTTAAAAGAAAATATTTCGTCGAATAATTTACCAATTAAATATTAATCTTACTAATAAACATATTTTCTCGCAAACCGAATAGAGGATATATAATTCGTTTATACCGAATTTTATTCGTTTGTTGTCGAATAAAATTTATTATATTTCTCCTGTGATTATAAGGTAGTATATATAAACAATCTGGATAATACCATTATAATTAATTATACGCCACACGTATGTTTATATTATAACATCGCGGAATCATTACAAGAGAAAAAGTACATATATATACATACATACATATATATATATATGTATATATACATTTTTCTTTTTTTTAGATCACTTTCATAATTAAATTTCTTTTTTGAAAGAAATATACATATACTATATAATCATTGAAAGGTAAACGAAGATTTCTCTCATACGTGAACTACAAAATAAACCAGTGACACATGTAAACGTTCGAGAAATACGCACGAACGCCCTTGTGGTGTATGTAAATTCATTCGGAGAAAGGGCTTCGTCCCTTTTCTAACGTTAGCTCTGCTATGTTACCACCCTATATACCGCTGAATATTCTCGTGGAAGGGCTTTAGTGAGAGGACTCAACCTGTGAGAATCGAATTATCTTCCTCTACGAGTACCTACGCCAAAATAATATTTCGCTTTAGTGCTTTCACTTGATGCACGTATGTTGTCGTCGTGCTTTGACGATATTGAAATAACGCGATTCGTTAAACGTCAAGCAATGAATAAATAAATAGATTATAATAAATATCTAATAACGTCTTTTTTTTATTTTGAATTATATAGCTTTACAAAGGGAGCGCTCTTTCGTATTAATATTAACGTAGGTTTAAATTGAAATTGTTTTCTGTTTTCTTCTTTTACCTTTTTTTTGTTTTTTTTTTCTTTATTTGTATATTTGAAATTTTTCATTGACAATTTTTGTTTGCGCGAAGATGACGTGACGTGAATAAATTTATTTTATTTTAAAATTTCATTTATTATGATTAAACGTGTGTGTGTGTGTGTGTGTGTGTGTGTATGTACATGATTTTTCTTTTTTCACGGTTAAAAATCGTGCGAGAGAAATATACTTGAAAATTAATTATGTTTAATAATTAATATGACACATTTGTTTATAATTAGAATCTCTCTCTCTTTTTCTCTCTTTCTGTGATCGACAATTTTGTTTATAAACATTTTTTTCCTTGTTAATTCTTATAATAAATTTAATGTAATTCAACCAAAAAAAATTCTTTTTCCTTATTTTTTTTTTTTTTTTAGAAATTACATTGCAAGAAACATACTCTACGAGTAATTGATTTTAATAATCAAAACGATGCGTTTTATGTCAGAACTTTTGTTTCAAAAAATATTTTTTTTCTTTTTTTTTAATAAAGAACCTCAGTCTATTTATTTTCATCAGTGTATTAATTTATAATGAATTATTTTTAATATAATTCGATCATTCGTTGAAACTAAACGTTACTTTCGTACGAGTTATATTGAAAGTAACATTTGGAAGACGATTAGAAAATGTCTAATTGTCAAAATCGTGTGAGGAAAAGAAGAAAGAAAGAAAGAAAAAGAAAAGAAAAGATAGAAACCAGAAAGAAAGACAAAAAAAAATATTTTTCAAGTGGCATAGACCATTGTTCGATATTCCGAAGTGTTACCTCGTACGGAAACGTGTCCCACTTGATAAAACGAAACTTTCTGTTTCTATACATCGCTGTGCAACACCAATGCAATGCTCAGTCAACACAACGGGTTGTCCATTTTGATGAATAGTTCCGATCGTATACGCGTTTCCCAACCAACCTATTCCCCTCCCACTCCCACGGTATCGATACGTATAACGAACACACTTCACACATCAGGTAGGTCAATTTTTATAACAAAAAAAAATAAAAATACATATATACAAGCAAATAAAAAGAAAAATAGAAACAAAAATAAAATGGAATAAAATAAAATAAAATGAAATCGAAAAAAAATTCTGAAGCTTCGCAGTAGTTATTGTTCTTTTCGACGTCATGTAAAATAAAAAATGTACGAAATGTAAAAATATTTCGTTTACTATTTTGCTATCGCGTGTGCTTGTTCTCTTTCTCTCTTTCTTTCCTTTTTTTTTTGATTTTCATTTTTCTTGCTCCGAGAGAAAAAACTGAAATTTTTATTACCGAAATCAAAGTTGACGTAAGAACGAAAATAATCGCGAGAAAGGAAAAGGGAAAGTATGAAGATAAAGAAACGTTTTGCGTTACTACGTCGAATGATCTCGTGTTATTTTTTTTCGTTTCGTTAATTATTTACAATCGGCATTAGTAAATATTAATTTCTCTGCAACTATGGGGTCATTTACGATAGAAAGGTAAAAGGTAAAGGAAGGTAAACGTTTGAGGCATGATGATAGCCAAAGCCCGATCGAGTCTAAACATTTCCAATTAGCGTGTGGTCCTGTATTGAGGCGAATATTTTGATCGTCCTTAACCGCGCGCTCGGCACGGAATAATAGTCTGAGAACCGCATCGCGGCGCTATCGAATAATACGCTTGATCGAATCCGACCAAAAGCGGGACCAAAGGGCGGAAAGTGATTAAATAACCCGTTAGAGATTCTGCGTATGATGCTAGGTCAACCGTTGACACGTGTAAGCTTACGATGACGTCTCTTTCTCTCTCACAAACGAATGCAAACATACACACATAAACAAATTTATTCGGTATATACGAAAATTCGATTTGATATCTTTTCGATGAAATTTCAGGTTATTTAAATTTTCTTGATCAATTTTTATCTCGAACATCATACGTTATCTGACGTTAAGGAAATATTTATTTTATATGGGATGATATTTTTAATAAAAAATTTATTTCGAATATTACGCGATGAACACGTGTAAGTTTACGATTACGTCTCTTTCTTCCTCACAAACGAATGCAAATATACACACATAAATAAATTTATTTGGTATATACGAAAATTCGATTCGATATTTTTTCGACGAAATTTCAGGCTATTTAAATTTTCTCGATCAATTTTTATCTCGAACATCATACGTTATCTGACGTTAAGGAAATATTTATTTTATATGGAATGATATTTTTAATAAAAAATTTATTTCGAATATTACTCGATGAACACGTGTAAGTTTACGATTACGTCTCTTTCTCACAAACGAATGCAAACATACACACATAAACAAATTTATTTGGTATATACGAAAATTCGATTCGATATTTTTTCGACGAAATTTCAGGTTATTTAAATTTTCTCGATCAATTTTTATCTCGAACATCATACGTCATCTAACGTTATGGA
>OU427011.1:3721580-3731580 GCA_911387935.1 Dolichovespula saxonica
GCGCGCGCGCACACACACACACGCACATATGTACACTATCGTTCTGTCCATAATCAAGTAGATTATGAGATACAATAAAAAAAAGAAAGTATAATTAATTTTCTTTTATCCTTATAAAAATTATAATCCTCCGTGATAACATATTGTCACATATTATCGCATATACGTGATCACGTATGATCGCGTATGATCATATATAATTTAACATCGTAATCGTATGAAAGTAATAATGATACAAAAAGAAAGAAAGAAAAAGAGAGGAAAGTTGAAAAAAAAAATAATAATATAACAAAACGTTTCTCTACGTATATATGTAGATACATATGTACATAGGTTTTATATTACATAGGTAAGCATTCAATCTGATATGGAATGATAATTATGGCGTCATTTGATTTACCTTAATCCGACGTCGATCGAATAAAGAAAAAAAAAAGAAAAAATAAATAAAAAAAAAAGAAAGAAAAGAAAAAAAACATCGAACGACAAACGAATTCTACGAATATCGTGATTTTAATCTATATCACGGAAATTTATGTGTAATAGAAAGGAACAGACGTGAGACATCGTAAAGCGGCTTCGTTAATTAAATTCAGCGGGTGTTCAAACTTCTATATCATATGTTGCACGTAATCTCACCTACCGTTTCATTACGGCCCTTTACAGAGCTTCTGACGACGGTGACGACGACGACTAGGACGACTAGGACGACGACGTCGACGACAGCAACGAAAATCTCCCTCTCTCACACCATCTAAGCAACCCCAACCACCCTCTTTTCTACCTCACAATTTTAATGACACGCGAAAATTGTTTATTACTTATAAAGCTTAAACAATGACGTAAGAAAGAAGGATAGAGAGAGAGAGAGAGAGGGAGAGAGAGAGGGAGAATTATTAAAGATAAATCAAAACGAACGAGCGCTTGATAACACATCATTGTCACCTTGCTTCAACTTTGATGAAGTAAAATGTATTAATATTTCACAGATAACATGTATATATATATATATATATATATATATATATATATATATATATATATATATGTATGTATGTATGTATATAGTACCCTTAAGATACATGTATATTACATACGTGAATGTATATATAGATATACCCTAAAAGACGCGTCTCATTTTCCTAACTCGTGGAAGCAGTCTAACATCGCTCGGTTTCGCTTTGAGAATTACTTTACGTTAAAACAAACTTGCACTCTAGAACGAGATGAAAACTCTTCTAACAATCTTGCGTTTAAAGTTTTCACTCGTCTATACTGTTATCCAAATTCTCTCTATCTATCTATCTCTTTTTCTTTCTCTTTTGTTAATTTCATCGACAAAAGATTCTCCCCCCCTCTCTCTCTCTCTCTCTCTCTTTTACACCATGTTAATTAGGAATGATTTATAAACTCCTTTTCAATCTGACCAACAAAAATCGGCAACGTTTTCGAAAGCGACGCGATTGAAAAAAAAAAAGAATTATATATATATATAACGAAATGAAACCAAAAAAAGAAGGAAATATTAAGTGTACTACTTTGTTTCCGTCGTTTTCCTTATTGTTTAAGGAAGAAGAAACTGCGGAAGCAAAATTGTACGCTTAATAAAAAGTGAAGAAGAAAAGAAAAAGAGAACAGTTATGTTTGTATGCTTTAGGATTTACGGTGACAGAAGTGTATCTCGATCGATTTGGTTAATCGCATTAAATCCGTAATTCTATCGGTCTCGTCTGACGTTTGTTTCGAAATCAAGCGAAGAAGATAAATATATTCGTTGGAGTCAATCCAAACTTTACCATTTTCGTCCAGGCTCTTCGAACCTGTGCGAAAACGTCGACGGAAAACGATTCCGTGATTTTACACGGAAATCCGATGAATTTTCAGAAAGCACACCGAGAACGGTGATCCTTGGGGGAGTTTTTTCTTTTGCTTTCGAAATCCGTTATTTTACGGGGAAACATTAAATTTTTGTTGCACCAAAAAAAAAAAAGAAAGAAAGAAAGAAAAAGAAAAGAAAATTCCCATACTAAACGATATCTTTTTATTTTCGTTAGGTAGGACACACAAATTATTTCTCTTTCTACTTTATCACCCTTTTGCCTCTGATGCTCGCCATAACGTACATCTCCCGTTTTATATCTTTTCTCTCTCGTCCTTACTCCTCCCCCCACCCCCAACCATACAACCATCCCCACTCTTCATCTCTCCATTCTCTCTCCTTCCAACATTGCTTGTACCATAGAACCTTAACTTCGAGATACGTAATGTACATACGTTATCGTAAATTCGTATATATGTGTATCTCGTGATAAAATGCATTTTCTCTTCGCACGAATGACTCCGTAATATTTCTTCGAGACAATCTGTGAAGGAAAATATTTAAAAGTAAATTAAGCTTCGTTTATTACTCATTCATTCATTCATTCATTCATTCATTTATATATTTATTAATAAGATTTTATAAGTGTAATGTTTATCGGATATTTAAAGTATTGTCTGTTAATTTAATTTCTTTCTTTCATTTTTACAACTATTCGACTTTTAAATAAAATATTATTTCTTTATTTAATTCGATTAATATGAAATATTTTATCTTTTATCTTACGTTATAATTTGTTATAAAGACAAATATCAAAATATCCTATAATTAAATTTATTTCTTTTTTTATTATATCTATTTACGATTTTTCAAATATTATCTCTATTTTTTAATCATTCTAAAAATAGATATACGCATGTGCATATGTATATTCTTTCGTAAATGAGAGATAAAAATTGGAACGATCTACTGTGGATAGAATTTACTGATGAAAATAAGTTCCACTTGTATCAGTGTATGGAATGAAAAAAAAAACTCTAAAGCACTATTACAAAACGAAGATTAATGGAGTTTACGCGTCTTCGAGATTTATTTCACTCGCTTTTCCGATACCGAACGTGACGAGTTGAAACGTTTGCTTCTAACGTTCAATATTTTTACGAAACATTTTCAATCTATAATTGAGTATATTTGAACAAAATGATAAATAAACAAAATTTGATACGGATATCTCGTGTATACAAAAAATAATATCTTTTTGCTTTATATTATTTACATTCTCTCTCTCTCTCTCTCTTTCTCTGGGTGCGAATAAATACACCTCAATATTTTTATACATATACTTCGATAATTAAATAAAATCAATAAATGAATGAAAACACCGTTTTAGTTTTTATACGGACAGTTACATAACATTTTATTCACCAAAGCTAACGAACTAGTAAAAATGACGGATTTTAGATTTTTTTCCTTTTTTTTTACAATTATCACAATCATAATTATTGAAGTAACGTCAACTGAAATCTGTTTTTGATTATTTATTATTTATAAATGAAATGAAACTATTTGCTGTTACAGATTAAAAATAATAACGAGTGATGTGACGTTCCTTTATCTTTTTTTTTTCAAATATATGTTAAATCGACAGTCGTGATAAATACAGATCGATAATTCTCGAGTGTTAATAATAGATCAAAATTATTATCATTATAAAGAACTATTAATATACATATATGCAAATATAAAGAACTTTGGTATAATTCTATATAATTTAATAATAAAAGTTCTAAATAGAACATTTATAAATAAAACCTTTAACAGTCTTTAAACACGATTCTCACGTGACTTGAAACACTTTTTTTATCGTACATACATGTTCGGACAGAAGTAAGAAAGGAAATATATCGTAAAAAAAAAAAGAGAAAAATGAAATCAAACCACTTATTATTACATGGTTATTAATGGAATATAATTATTCGTTATATATAATCATTATCATAGTTATTAAAATAAATAATTAAATTGATAAATGCGATAATTCTAGTGTCAATAACAGATAAAAATTATTATCATCATAAATAACTATACACACACACACATACAAATATAAAGAGCTTTGGTATAATTCTATATAATTTAATAATAAAAGTTCTAAATAGAACATTTATAAATAAAACCTTTAATAGTCTTGAAACACGATTCTCACGTGACTTGAAACATTTTTTTTTATCGTACATACGTGTTCGGACAGAAGTAAGAAAGGAAATATATTGTAAAAAAAAAAAAAATAAGAAAAAGAGAAAAATGAAATAAAACCACTTATTATTATATGGTTTTTAACGGAATATAATTATTCATTGTAATTAACTAAAAATAATAATTGATAAATGATATAATTCTAGTGTTAATAATAGATCAAAATTATTATCATTATAAATAACCGTATACACGCGCACACATAAATATATAAATATAAAGAGCTTTGTTATAATTCCATATAAGTTAATAATAAAACTTTTATATGGAACATTTATAAATAAAACCTTTGATAGCCTTGAAACACGATTCTCACGTGACTTGGTTCCTCTTTTTTTATCGTACGTATTCGGACAGGAGTAAGGAAGGAAGTGTATGGTAAAGGAAATAGAAAAAGATAGAAAAAGAGAGAGACGGACAAAGAAAGAGAGAGAAAGAGAGAGAGAGAGAGAGAGAGAAAGAGAAAGAGAGAGAAAATGAAAGAAAGAATAGGATGAAGAGAGAAGAGTCGAAAGGCATGCTAGACATAACGATCGTCCAGGCACGGTCTGGAGCTCGTCTTGTACTTTGTCCTACGGGAATACAAAGAGCGCCGGTCCGGCTCGTCCGTTCTACCGTTGCGTTGTTGAAGCTAGCGAGAGTGAGCAGTCGTGTGTGTCCAGGCCAAGCATTCGTCAGAGAATTAATGGCCGGCACGGGGCCCGCAGAAAGCATTATTTCGGCGGAAAAGCGACGAGGCAAGAAATTATGGTTCACGGTTGTCGAGGGACTCTCAGCTCGTCGTCCTACTGAAACTGATCGTAGATGTTGAAATAGATGAGAAGGAGGTGGAGTTGAAAGTATAAAGGAGAAAGGTGTGACCGCCCCGTCGTCTAAGGATATTAAACGTTTGATCCTGTGCACGTCTGTCTCGTTCGTACGATTAATAAAATCAAATTTTAAGGAACAATTAAATTAAGATTTATAACGCACGGTGATAACGAATGCGACGTGAGAGTATTAAAAGGATAATATTAATGATCGGAATAAATGATAAGGAGAAAGAGGAAGAAAAAATAAAACAAAAAAAGAAAATATAGGACCGGACCAGCCGACGTTCGTTCTTGAATTTGTTTTATATATCAATTAATTTATATTTCGCTTTGTACTTATCTCGCGATTAAGCGGGCCTTTGTCATTTCTACGCGTAACAATGCGAAATAGGATTACGATCGATAAACAGAAATTATAGCAGAAATAAAATTATACGTTCTTTGTAGTTATTGTCTTGCACTTAATCTATATTTTACGTTTTATTTATCTCTTTTACCCTGGTCTGCATACTTTATTTCGTACCTATTTCGCACTTAATTTGTATTTAGCTTTGTACTTATATATACACGAGAGAATATAAAACGAAATAACGATTGTAAGGGGAAAATATAAGAAACATAATTACACGTTTCGTGTTTCTTTGTTATATTTATATTTTGCTTTGTGCCTGTACTTGAAGGTATATTAAATGTAACTATGATTGGAAAGGATTAAACAAAACAAAACAAAAGGAATATAACGAATAACACACGTCATTTTTCTTTCAACTTACTACAAAGTTTACGTATGAATTGTCTAAATGCAAAATCCATTATCTTCAACGTGAATTATTTCTACTGGAAAAACTCGAAAGAAATCTCTAGGGGAAAAGAATCACGTTTCTTTTTTTTTTTTTAAAGAAAAAACAAAGAAAAAGATATATTAATAACTTTATAAAGAGATATAATATAACATTTAGTATTCATGTTTTTCCACAGTCAGAAAGGTTTTACATCAAATCGAAATAAAATATTTTTATAACGTTATATATATATATATATATATATATATATATATATATATATATATATGTATATGTATATAAATTCTTCATTTTCTTTCATTAAAACCGAAAGGAATTTAATTGTCCAAGAAACAAAAAAAAATGACATTTTTAATTCGACAAGTAATTAGGGTTACGCGTATTACCGCTACAATAATAACGATAAGAGCGGTAGAATGAATTTGTATGAAACCGTAATCGGAATTTCTCCAACAGCGCGAATACTTTCGCGATAATATTCTCGAATAAAGGAAATGACATTTTTTGTCTTTTTTCTTTCCCGTTGGAAAAACCTTAGGAAAAAACATTCTTTGTCTCGGAGAAGCGAGGCATCGATCCATGAACGATTCAACGTTGCATATGTAGTAGTCCATATAACCACGAAATGATTCATCGCGAATCGGCAAAGCCGATTTTGTTACTTTTATTTTGTTCTTTACAACGCAATCGGGGAAATGAACGACAACATTGTTTTTCGAATTATTCGACGGCTGCACTGGGACGACTTATTGTCATTATATTATTTTTATTTTTATTATTATTCAATCTTGTTTCCACGTTTCATTCACAAGTTATACAACAAAGCGAGATTTTTGCTCTTCCCCGGAGAATTATTATTGAAAAAAAAAAAGAAAAGAATTAATCGTCAAGCATCAATATATGTATATTATTTGATCGAATGCACTGTGCATTCGGAAGTGGTCCTTAATAAAAGAGTCTTGCGTCGAAACATAATTTATTCTATTTCTAGCTTATCTCGGTATTATTTATTATTATTTCTTTTGTCATACGAGCTTTTAAGTATTATAAGTTATTGTGTAAAGAAAAACGATAAAAATTATTGCATCGAGTCATATACAAACTGCAATGCGGCATAATCATCGTTCTAATCTGATCGTACATATAGCACTATTATTAAAGAATGAATTTTATATGAGAACCAAAATTTTGAAAAATTTCTACATCTCAACTAAATATATCAGCTATCATTTAATTATTTTCTTTTTTTTTCATAAAATAGTTACACATATGTATGAAACTCTACGTTCGATAGAACGTAAAAAAATAGGAGAAAAAAGAGAATTATTACATCGAGTCACATAAACTGCAATATATAATCGGTATAATTTTTGTTCTAATCTAATCATATACGTAACGCTTATATCAAAAAATGAATAATTTTATATGAAAATCCAAATTTCTAAAGAAAATAAAATATTTCATTCTCGAGAAAATATATTCAAACGTATGCGTATAACTTTACAATCGAATACGATCTAAACATGAATGGGATCCTCATAATTCCTAATTCTGTTCTAACAGAGAAAGGGAACCCCCACGTCGAAACGTTTAATTTATTGTCGCTGTCGGTTTGCAATTTCAAGATAGTACTACAGTCAAGAGAGTATTTAACCGTGTCCTAGATTGTTTGAGATACAACTATAACAGTTAGTTCGCCACATAAACTATGATTATTCTCATTTACTAACGTTTATCAATGTTACCAACCATTTCATTGACTACTACCGTACGAAGGAGAATCATGTTCCTTTTGTATTCATTGTCATTAGACGATATAACCTATACATTTACAACTCTCGTTTGACACTTTCTAATTTCTCAGTAGGTATCATCGTTTAATTGCTATTCGTAAATCACTATTGTTCATGGATCTTTATGTAGAGTAGAATACTATGCTGGATTCATTAAAGTTAATCGTTATTCAAATGAGACACCATAGTACATATATATATATATATATATATATATATATATATATATATATATAGAGAGAGAGAGAGAGAGAGAGAGAGAGAGAGAGAGACAATATGTGGAGTATGATAAGTGAATTCAAAGCATTATGACGTCGACGATCCTAATGAAAATTATCTCACGAACGATATCGCAAATGATTCTGATTGTCGGAAACAAAATTTCCCCTAGGTCGAATTTCTCCACTCGCATTACGCTCTGTTTCACATAGTAATTATCGTGAAGGTAGAACGATAAATTGTAACGATCTCGTCAAATTAATGTTGTTATTAGTTCATTCATCACGATTTACATATATTTGTATTAATATGTATATGTATATATATATATATATATATATATATATATATATATATATATATATATATGTATACAGATTTCGTTAAAAAATGTAAAATGACATTCCTATTTGTTAATTATCAAACAGTACAATCTCGAAAAATTTTTCGATTTTTTCTTTATTTATATTGAACGATCAAAATTTTATATATAAAAATAAATTACATTTCAACGAAAACATATATATATATATATATATATATATATATATATATATATAGGATGAGATAATAACATTGATCATTTTGAATATCTCCATTCTTCCTCGAGAGATATATAGAAATTTTTGTTTATAAAAATTCTATGTCCATAATATAACATACAATAATAAACTAATCAATTTGTTTGTGAGTGAATTCATAAAAGACATTTGTTTAAAGTATCTACGACCTTTAATTTCAAAAATATTCCCATGCAAATGGAAAACGTGGCTATTAATAATAGAGAAAAAAATTGTTTCCTCCGTTAAAAAATAATTTGTTTATTAATTATTTATCAATTCGTATGTATTTTTATAAATCGATAGAAATTTAAATTTCTTTATTTTTAACGATATACAATTAATTTAGTTATTAAGAATTTGTTTATAAAGATTGTTTATAACAAATTTTTAATTAATTATTAAAAATATGCAGACAAGAAGGAATAGTAGAAATTTTGCTTTTTGAAACGATACTCCATTCAAGTTTCTACGATTCTTAGTTCCGGAAATATTTCCATTTAAATTGAAGATGTTTATGTTAACCCATTTGCCTAAAGCTTTCATTCGAATTGATTCGATGACACAGTCACCTACATAAATTCTGAGAATTTACTCGAGCATGCTACTACTACTACTACTAATACTACAACTACTACTATTACTACAACTACTATTACTTCTACGATTACTACGAACAGCTGTATTATACGAATTATGAATGAAAATTTTTCGAAAACGATATCACCAGAACAAAAAACCGTAGACTTGAAACAAAGACCGTCTTCAACCATAATTTATTCTTTATTTATTTAAATAAAACAATAATATCGGTATAATAAAATCGATTTTGTTAATAACTTTAAAAAATTGAATTTTTTTCTATTCTTTCGTAATAAGTACGCAACCGTAAGATACATTATCATCAAAATTTTTATCATAATTATGCAAAATTTTAATTTGTTGTATTTAAAATAATAAGATCTTGTAATCTTTTTGTAAAGGAATATAAAGATATTTTTTTTCCTAAAAAATTTTTCTTTCGTAACTTATTACTATCATATTATTTATTACTACACTTACTACATTTCAATTGGTTAGTTTTTTGAATTTTATTTCGTTTATTTAAAATAAGGGATGCAAGATCTATTAATAGTCGTCGAAGTACGAAATTGAAGGATCAAAAACTCCAAGAATTTATTTCATGATAAGGACATTAAATGAGAAATATCTCCTGAGCTGAATAATTTTTTGACATACATGAATTAATACTTCGTGCTTTTGTTTTTTTTGTCGTTTATAGAAAATGTCAAACTGCATCGACCATTGAGATAAATAAAAATGATTCCGTTAAAAAAAAATCTGTATATTAATCTTTGTGTGTCCTTTACGCGTTTGCCTACAAAAAAAAAATGATTATTTCCATATTATGATTCCCCTCTCCTTTCTAACCCGTGCCGTTGAACTCTCGTAAACATATCTTTAATTCTCCATATTTCAAAAATGAATGACGATATTCAAGGTTATATACGTTATTATATGCATATAATTTTCATTTGAATTATTCGCATCAAATGATAAAATAAATATTCCAATGAATTTATCCAACCTTTAATAGGAAGAACGAAACCACCGGTGATTCTTTAAATTGAAAGGAAATATATAGGTCGATACATCGATGCGTCCCGTGGGAGCCTTAAAAATATTAACGATACTTGCTTTGATTATCTTGTCTGGTTTCACGAGATGATACATCCCA
>OU427011.1:3736580-3866580 GCA_911387935.1 Dolichovespula saxonica
TTTCTTTCTTTCGTTCTCTTTTTCTCTTTTTGCTTTTTTCTTACCGCCACCACTCCACCCCTATCTTTCTCTTTAGCATTCAATCTCTCTCTCTCTCTCTCTCTCTTTCTCTCTCTCTCTCTCTCTCTCTCTCTCTCTGTTTGTTTTATTCTGTCTGTCCGTCTGACAGTCTGTCTCTCTCATTCTCTTTTACCTATCTATCGTTTTTTTTCTTTCATTATCCGTGTTTATCTTACTTTCTCTATTTCAAAGTCACTCTTTTAATGCTCGATTTAAATTTCGAGCGAATACGTACATACCCATGTAAGTACGTACGTACATACGTACGTACATACATGCATACATAGACATAGCTAAAACGAGTCCTTTTGACTACTATCATTCTCTCTCTCTCTCCTTGTCTCTCTCTCTTTCTCCATTCGTTTTCAAGTTGAACGCCGAGCAAGAGATCGCAAGGGTAGTCGTTAAGTCGCCACTTTGCGCACCAATTTCGTATCGACGTTCTCGAAAAGGGAGAATAATTTTCGAGATGTTCTTCCGCAAAACTGGTACATCTCGTCGGTGCTACGTTATCTTTCAAACGTGAAAGCACGAAAATGAATCGGTGGCTCTTTGAAATCCCTATTCGAGAGAAGATGAATATTATCGTCGGAACTATTCTTCATATCATCCATCATATCGTTCTTTTCCTTCTTTTTTTCTCATTCTTTTTTTTTAATATTAAAACATCGTTGTCGTATTTATCGTCGTTAATTTTTCATCTAATATATATATATATATCATAAGTAAATACAAACAAAATGTCGTAAATTTAATGATATGATGATAATAATCGTTTTCTTTTATTATATTTTCATTTGTCTTAATTTGCGAACGTCAAATCTCTCTTAAATCGTTTTCTCACAATTTTAAATAACCCGCTCTACGTATTTAAATAATTTAAAAAGAGTGAAAGATAAAGACGGAAACGATAAAGTAGTATTTGACAGAACAATTCAAAGCTGTGTTCCCGATGAAAAATGCACGAAGTCTTTAGCGTTTTTGTCTTTTTCTTTTTCATATATACATATATATAAAACAGAATAAGAGATGAAAGAAAAGAAACGAAAAAAATATCGTCGCAATCATTCATCGACGTTTGAACATTGAAATTATAAAAAGGTGAAGATACTTCTTGAAAAGAAAGGTTGTAATAATACAAACAAAAATTATATTTCTCATATTTCATTCGAATACTTTATTAAATTGTTTTTCAAAAGATTCAATTGAAATAGCTCACTCTGTATATAATAATTTCAGAAGAAAAAAGAGAGAAAGAGAGAGAGAGAGAGAGAGAGAGAGAGAAAGAAATAGAGGGAAATAGAGGGAAATGGTGCGGCAAGACTTAACAGAACAATTTAAAAGTGTTCTCAATGAAAAATATAAAACGCTTCTTACTTTCTTTCGTCGATCTTTCAACTTTGGCAAGCAACAGCAGCTTCCCGTAGGATAGGTATTGTTCTCTCTCTCTCTCTCTCTCTCTCTCTCTCTATATATATATATATATATATATATATATATATATATATATATATATATATATATATCCCTCTCTTTACGACAATTTTGTAGGTATTAGAACGATTTCTTTTCTTTTCATTTTCCTCTTATAATACGGCCTTAGGGAGAAACAAGTTGTGTCTTCGATGTCAAGTAAATCGCGAATGTTAAAGAGAATATTACCATGACCTTATTCTCTCTCTCTCTCTCTCTCTCTCTCTCACTCTCTCTCTCTCTCTCTCTCTCTCTCTCTCTTTCGTCCACTTTCTTTCATCCTAAAACCACGATTCTCTTAGCCTTTAACCAACATTATGAACCACGATAGTAACAAAAGCCGATGCTCACTGACCGTAAAATAATGTGTATGGTAATTCACGTGAAACATGGAGGCACGTACACAGTACATATACACGAATAAATTTACTTCCAACTTTGAACGATAATAATATGCGTGCGTGTATGTTTCTCTCTCTCTCTCTCTCTCTCTCTCTATTTATCTATCTATCTAACTATCTATATATCTATCTATCTATCTATCCATTCGTTTGTCTGTGAGAATTAGTGAGAAAGAGAGAGAGAGAGAGAGAGAGAGAGAGAGAGAGAGAGAGAGAGAGAGAGAGAGAGAGAGAATCGAAGTAGTTCAATAAGGAACGTTAAAATACATTTACACGCTAGTTCGATTTTGCCATAAAACATACACACACCCACACACACATATGTACATGCATAGATTCACATATGAAATAGATATAATCGAGGTAACTCATTCGAGCGGATAATACGAGCTACGATAACTTTGGTTGGCTCGATCGTACGAACGAGCAAATCCGAAAGGAAAGAGAAAAAACCCGAACGTAGGGGTGGAACGGGGTGGCTAGTAGTAATAGGAAGGGGGCGGCGGGAGGAAGGGAGATAGACGGGCAGGAGGGAGGAGTAGGATATAGCTTGGTTGATCTGAAATATCGTGTCGAGTTTCGTCTATATCAGAGGGAAACGGGACAGAGGTAAAATTCAACAGGAAGGGTTCGACTTATGACATTTCGATGTATTGAACGATTCCTCGACGGGGAAGGAAGATCTGATAGAACTCTTTCGAGATTGAGTGCAACGTTTTGACAGCTTTCCCGTTGGTTCGACGAAAATTTGAAGTGTCAATAACGATGACACCGTTTCGTTTGCGCATTGAAACGAACAAACGAGTTGTGTTCCACGATCACGAGGGAAAGCGCGTCTATTGGAAAGAACTTACACCGCCTTTTTCTTCAGCTTTCTTTTCTTTTTATTTTTTATTTTTTTAAATTCTCCAATTTAAATACCTTCGAATTTATTTCAACGTCGTAACAAAGGATTCTATTAAATCGTTATTCGAAAGAAAATTATTTTCAATAATATAATAATAATAATAATAATAATGATAATGACACAATCATTAACAAATAATTGTAATTTATTCGCGGACGAGTATTGGCTGCCCTCCCTCGTACCACTTCTAACTTTCCTACCCAAGACCAATCCTCTAAAGAATTTTTATAATCGGTCGACGTGCAAGAAAGAAAAAACCATTTAACGACGTTTTACGGGTCTAAAACGAACAATTCAAATTCAATTCTAAGTAATCAGGTGCAATCGTTCTCGTAGAGATTCTGTACGTGTGAGAAAAGAAAAAAGCTTATCGTGAATTTAACATTATTTATCGGTATTCTACAACGTTCGGTAATACTCGAGAGTAATTTCGTAGATGTACGGGCCGTCATGTTGCAAGCAGGCTGGTACACCATCAGGTGGTACTGGATCGGGCAGTTATTATAATCAATGTGCCGCGTTATATTAAAACTGGTCGAGTCAGGACGATATTCCAACTGTTACCATGAAAATGGTTACATAATCAAAATGTATTCTGGCTAATGTGGCTTTGGGACAAACGAAAATTGTTGTTTCCTCGAGCGAAGAAAAAAAAAATAACAAAAAGAGAAGATAAGGAAAACGAAATATGTATCGGATATTATGAAGTACTAGGTTATATTATAGTTAATACATCTGTATCATATACTTATCTATGCATACGTAAAGTATACTATAATATTCATACGTAATCTTAAATAAAATGTAGTATATTATATTGCGTATGTCTGTCTGTCTCTCTGTGTGCGTGTATATATAGATTCTATTATTGTTACTATTTATAAAGGATGAGCCTAAATTTATCAGTTGAATTTTAAAATTATTTATTTTTTTTCGATAGAATTTTTTCTTTTGTTTCGAGCTAATCCTTTTCTTCTACAAATAAAAAGATTACGAGCCTAGAAATAGTTTTAAAAAAATGATTTAGACTATAAAATACAATTGTATATTTTACAGTACGTTAATATACATATAACTTTTTTATTGTACCTGATAAATCTTTTATTTTTTTTCTTCTTTCTCATTCGACGAATCGATTTATTATAATCCACTTGCAAGTATTAACAATTAAGGTCCTATTGTTCTTCTTGCTCCGTTCGTTTCTTTCAAATTTCGGCATTGTTCTCGATAGTAGAAAGAAATACGCATTTAAAAATACAATCGAGATTAATCTCGAGAATTAATCGCGAGATAGAGCGTATTTCACGTGGTTAACAATTTATAGAATTGTCATTCATTTCTCCTTCTTATGAAACTTTTGTATTTTCAAAAATATCATTCGACGAAATACGAAACTTCTTCGTTCATTCTACGCGCTGTAACGAATTATTCAATGAAGGGAAAAGTTAAAAACTTGGAATAAGGTCAATAGGATAGATCAATTCCTTGTTATATTTTATCACAGTGAATCGAACACAATTATTTGCATTTATTTATTATTAAACCATTTCTCGATATACTCATTTGATAAATAATCTATTTTAATTTATCGTGCGTTGAACAATGGATCACTGTTCAACGATCTTAAAAATGCAACTTTTTATCACACGATCTGTTTGTTTTTTTTCCTGTTTCAAAAATTATTCTAAATGTCTGGGATCATTAGAAATTATAACACACACACACACACACACACACACACACACACACACATATATATTTTAGATCTTACTATAATATAACGAATGGCTGTATACCAAAGCATAAATAATACTTACTGTAATAATCTTATTTCGTTAGAAAGTATACAGTAATAACGATGATATTGTACATGATATATCACATTATAAATATCGTACATGTTACTATATATAGTTAAAATCTACAATGCTTCGAGTATTTAAAGGAAGAAAGAAAAAAAGGAGGAAACAATTTTCTCCGGGCAATATCCACTTGTTGATGGAAAAGTAAAGAGGTGAGAAAGAAAAAGAAAAAGAAAAAGAATAGGAAAAGGAAAGAAGAAAAAGAAAAAGTAAAAGGAAAAGAAAAAAAAAAGATAGAATATTCAGAATAAGTCGTAAAAAGAGAAATCGATTTCGGCGAACGTCCAAAGGGTGCTGTTTCTGACAGGGGCAAAGTAACCCTTCGGAATAAGTACTCCCATCCTAACGACGAAAGGTAGAAGGAAGGCCGAGAGAAAGAACGAGAGTCACGTTTTCGTTCGCCGAGTACGAGATGGCTGGCTTGCTGGCTGGCTCTCCTTTCGAGTAAAAAGAAAGAAGGAAAATTTTCAAACCGGGCGTAGCCGAGGAGCCGTTCACGCCATGTCCTGGAAAACGAGACGTAAAAATAGGTTCCATTGGGAGTTGGGTTAGTTTGGGTGGTTGTGGGAGGTGTTAGGGTGGTGTACGGTGGTTGGAGAGGGAATTTGAGTGAGTGAGTGAGTCAGTGAACGGGGTGAAGGGAATGGAGAATGGAGAACGGAATAAGAGAATAAGAGAATAAGAGAAAAATGAAGAAGGAAAGGGGAAAAAAAGAAGAAAAGAAAAGAAACGACGAGTTCGGCTCTGCTTGCTTTGCAAACTATACTTGGCTGTCAACTACACGCTTTCCGACAACCTGCCGTTGATTTAAAGACGAATGAAAGTCTAATCTCGTACTTTTGCGATACTGTATTTACGAGTCACAATGGCCGTCTTACCGATTCAAATGGAATAATGTGACTTAGAAAATAAATTTAGTGCTGTTGAAATCGAAAACTTTATATAAGACACAAACGCGCGCGCGCGCATGCACGCACACACACACACACATGAAATTAAAATTGTAAGAGATTAATTCAATTTAATATTCGATATTTATCAGAATTTGATCATAACAAAATTATGTGGAATGTCAAAGATATTTATAGAAATATTATTTATATGAGTTTTGAATTTTAAGATTTTCTTTTTTTTCTTTTTTTCACTTCAAAGTTTTACTTTATTTCCATCGGCATAAAAATTGTTAATTAATTTCCAAAGTTTAAAATATTTCTTTAAGTACAACATATAGTATAGTATATATATAATATAATATGGAACATTATTTTAATTTAATAAATAATACGTTAATAATAGTATACTAATATGCATTTGCATACTAATATAATAATGCTATATATATTTATATAATATATATATATATATATATATATATATTTAAATTTTTTATTTTATATTTTATACATAAAAATATATAGATATTTTTTATTTTTAATTGTATCTATTTATTAAACTAATATTATTTTTATATCATCATATGAGTGTTAAGTAATACTACAAATATTTTTTAAAGACACGAAAAAAATATTAGATTATTCAAAAGTTAAATTATGCCTTTCTCTTCTTCCACATAAACTTCATTTTTTGGAAACTTACATATTACTTTTTCATACTCGTCAAAATCTAAAATCGAATATTTATTGATTAAAAAGAGAGAGAGAGAGAGAGGGGGGGGAGACAGAAAAAAATTTCTTTTCAATTCTATGAAATAACATTCTTACTTTCGTAAATATAAATTTGCCTCCTTTCATTTGGAGGAACCTCCTTACGTTCGCGCGTAAACTCGACGATATCAATCACAATCGGAAAGTTTCAAACTGTTCGCGTAATTGCATGATTTACGAGATATGAGGAAAGGAAAAATAAATGAAAGAAAAAAAAAAGAAAAGAAAAATGAATGGAAGAAAAAGAAAAAGAGAAAGAGAAAGAGAAAGAGAAAAGAGAAAATAAAAGGAAAAATATCAGGCAACACGACTTCAGGGGCGATTTATTAAAAGTTTGTTCGACGGCGCTAAATCGAAATCACACGTGAAACGTACGTACGTACGTTACCCGATACGTCGTATAACTAAAAGTATTGGTGTATGTATGTATGAAATTAACGGCACTAAGCACAATACATACGTCGATCGATAGAACCAGCTGACGATAGAGAAAAGCTTTAATTCCTTTACCAGTTCTAACAATACTATTTCAATTTACAACTTTTCAATATATTCACATATATACATATATCAATATATATTTACACATTTGCACACACACACACACACACACACACATATATATATATATATATATATATATATATAAATATATATATATATATATATATATAAATATATATATATATATATATATATATATATATATATATATATATATATAAATGTGTATGTGTATTCTTTTAATTTTAGTCTATTATTTCGACACTCTATAAAATGAAGGTAAATCATGTTTCATGTTTAATGTTTTTGAAATATGAGTTATACTTTATGTAGCGTAATTAAGTACTTATATTAATTATCGTTTCAAATGTATCGAATTAAAATTTAATGAAATTTAACGTTTCAAAAATATTATGAAATATTCCTGATTTCAATTCTAAAAGAAATTTTAATCGAGTTAAATCATTTCTACAACGTAGTTCTTTTTCAATAAACATCGAATCAACAGAAATACCATGTAAACAAGAAACAATGAAATTGAATCATTTTTAATCAGAAGGGATTGAGGATTTGGTATATGCTATATTATAAATTGCATATTATATTAAATTTCGTTTATGCACAAACAAAACATTGGATTGTAGAATGTTTTAAGATAACAAATTTGACTTATCGTTATAAAAAATCGATTGAACCCTACATTAGGAATATGAACCCTAAATTACGAATAAAATAAATGTCGAAGTTTCAAATATATACATATATTCAAAATCTAAATCCCAAAGAAAAAAAGTAAAAAAGCGTTCGCATGATAATACCCTAAGTCAGTTGTTTCTTCGAAATAATCCTTAAAACTGATCGATTATTACTCCGAATAAAAAAAAAAGTAACGAAACTGGAAAACGGAAATGGAATCGTTTATTTCCTTAAAAAAAATGGAAGAGGGAGAGAGAGAGAGAGAGAGAGAGAGAGAGAGAGAGAGAGAATATAACGCAGCCTGCGAACGATTTAAAAATCAAAAACAAAAAGAAAGGAAAAGGAACAAAAAATAATTAAATAAAAAAAAGAAAGGAGAAAAATGCGAAAGAAAGAACTATGATTTCAATTTTCTGTGAAACAATCGCGAATAGAAACCATAATTTCGTAAAAAGCTCATCGCACTCACGAATCAGTGTTACGATTTGCATAGAATCATTCATTCACGTTTGTTCAACGTATGAAAATTTCGAGATAGGGAAAATAGCGAGGATGAAGAGAGAGAGAGAGAGAGAGAGGGGAAGAGAGAGGGGGAGAAAGAAAGGGAGAGAGGGGAGGATACAGGGTGCGAGGTGCGGAGCGAGTGGGTGTGGTTGTGGTGGGATGAGGTGAGGTGAGGTGGGGTAGGGTAGGATGGGGTTGTAAACGAAATGAGAAACGGCCGTTCTCCACTTTCGCGTAACTAAGTGAAGAATCTTTCTAAAGGAAAGCCGTCATTAACGAAGTAAGTACCTTTCATCCTTTTCCTCCTCATCCTCCTCATCCACCTTTTTCTCCTCCTCATCCACCTTTTTCTCCTCCTCTTCCTCCTCCTCGTCCTCCTACTCCAGCGCCTCTGGTTCCACCTGCCTCATCCTTGAAATGCTTTCACTCACCGGACGCGTGGCCCTTTAATTAAATTTCCTTAGAGAGTCTGATGTAGAGTAATTTGAAACAAGCGACAAATGAAAAGTTTCAATTTCGAGTTGCAACCGTAGCTACTTGACGAATGAAGCGTGAAGGTTTATTGAAAGAAGAGAATTTTGAAAACCCATTTTAACCTTTACCCTTTTCTGCCACCGGCAGAGTAAATGCTTGGCAACAGCACGAGCCACGGTTTTTATTTTCTGGAAGTCACGAAAAAACCCTGTCTGTCCCTCTGTGTTTCTTTTCTTCTTTTTTTGTTTCTTTTCTTTTTCCCTCTCTTTTCTTTTTCTTTCTTCCTTTTTTTTCATTTTCATTTTTTCTTTGCTTTTTTTTTTTCTTTTAAAGGAAGAAAGAAAGATCTCCCGGACGATGAATTACCACCTTACTCGTGGTATAAAAGGCTGCTGTACTAATGACGACTATCTTTCTCTTTTCTCTTTTTTTGTATATATTAAGGTACAGTATACATATGTACGCGTGTGTGTGTGTGTTTGTATATACAGTATAGGTAAAAATTACCTAGGTTTGTCATTTTAAAATCTGCAGGAAGAAAGAAATAGAAAAAAAGAGAGAAAAGAGAAAAATTAAAAAAAAATAAATTAGCCTAAAAAGTCTCGGATAAGAGTAATTGATTTTTTTAAATCATTTAGAAACCCCTAGACCTATCATTGTTTGTACATAATTTCTAACATTGTCTCTCTCTCTCTCTCTCTCTATATATATATATATATATATATATATATATATTATGGACAATTTTATTTTTATCACATATACGAGGTATAGAAAAAAATTATAAAATTAAAATAAAAAGAAAATATTGAAAACAATAAAATTCCGTATTTTCGGATTCGTTTGATAATCATTTCTTCTGTCATCTCGTTCTCAAATTTTGATTTACAACAAATTTACTGTTATTAACGATCGCGATAATCAACAATTTTTCTTTGATTTTCAGTACAGGACGAATAGACAAAGCATGAAATGAAAGGAAACTCAAAACAAAGTACAAAAGACCGTCCACGACGTATCGTCGTACGTTCAAATGCGATTTGTAATAGATAGTAACGCGAAAAATTTTAACTATTATCACCGTGAAATACATACAATTTAAGAATATATATAAATGCTTTTGAAATAGAAGATCTGTTACAACTTATCGCGATAATATTCGTACTGTTACACCTAATAAACTTTCAAATAATTAATCATTAGAGTCCCATCAATCGCATCAATGATTCTTGAGAACAAAATTTCCTTTTTTCATTTTCAAATAAAAGTTACAGAAATTCTTTCCGCCTAACAGTTTCCCATAACTCACTTTTTTTTATATCGATCGTATGAGATAAACCATGTAATCTTATCTTAAAAGATGCAAAAGTAGAAGGAGAAAGATGTAAAAAAAAAAAAAGAAAGGATGAAAGGTGATCGTTGTTATGATTAAACAAATTTTTTGCCAAGAAAAGAGAAGAAATTTACGCAGACTTAAAAAACGTAACGATTCCTCTGAAACATCACGGAGCATTACAAAACATGTTATAACAAGGCTATATTTCTTTTTACTTTTTAATGAAATAACAAAAATAACGATAAAAACTAAACATTCTCTTAGCAGCTTTAGTAAAAGAAAAAAGATAAAAAAAAGTAGAACGAAAAGGAAATGAAAAATAAAAGATAATCGCTACAACAAAAATTTTGTTGCTTTTATAAAGAAAAAAAAAAAAAGAGAGAAAAAAGGAAAAAGACACATTTAAAACACATTACGATTTCTTTAGAACCTCGAAGTGAATTTAAAAAAGATGTTATAGCTGCGTGACCTCTTTTTACGATAATGAGATAACATTAAACATCAAACGTTCTCTTAGCAGCGTCAACAAAAAAGAAAAAAGAAAAAATTCTTATATCTTTGCGACACGTTACTCTCGACATGATGATCCCCATATGAAAAACTCTTCACGATCGTGTTCGTAAAAAAAAAAGAGAAAGAAAATAAAGAAATTAAAGAAAAGAAAAAAGAAGAAAAGAAGTAGATAGATGAAAACATACAAATAAATAATTAATAATACGAGAAGAAAAATGAATGGGTGAAAAATAAAAAGTGTGTACGTTGCACGTACGGTCAAATTTCAAAAGTCACCCTTTCACCCGTTAAATTACGAAATATCCCACGGGAAATTCTTGAGCATGGCCGAACTTCCGGCCAGCTTCTCTCTCCCTCTCTCTCTCTCTCTCTCTCTCTCTCTATTTCTCTTTCTCCTTCTCTCTCTTTCTCTCTCCCTCTCTCTCTCTCTCTCTATTTCTCTTTCTCTCTCTCTCTCTCTCTCTCTCTCTCTCTCTATCTATCTATCTATCTATCTCTATTTCTCTCTCTCTCTCTCTCTCTCTCTCTCTCTCTCTCTCTCTCTCTCTCTCTTTCTCACTTTGGTCGTCCCTCTGCGAACAACGAAGATAGATGACACGAACTGTGCGAGGATACCGTTCCGCACATCTTCTTATCGGTCGCATAAATCAACGATCTCGCAAGCTTCTCTTCGTCTTCTTCGTATTTTCTTTTTACTTTTGCTTCCTCAGGATTCTCTCTTTCGTCTTCGTCTTCGTCTTCGTCTAAATCTGACCTCTCTAGTTTTCCCTTTTCATCCACATCCTTTTATCCCTTTTTACCTTTCACGTACGAAGGAGCCCATACGATAGATAACGTGGAATTCTTCAAAATTGCTACCACTCACGCGCGTTTCACCGAGATGAAAGTAACGTCCATAGAATATTTTTCTACTATCTTACAATATCTTACTCATGGTTCCATACCGTAGTATCCTTTCTCTTCGCTCTCGAGTATCCGTAGATTAGTAAAAATTATTCATCGAATTTTTGTCTTTCCGTTTGTTTACGTTTACCGAGAGTTTCTTTTCTTTTCTTTATTTTTCTTTTTTTCTTTTACATATCAACGACGTCTCGTTTCGTATGAATGTTATTAGCATTGCATTAATGCGACATTCGAATATTTGAGAAATATTCGTATTAGATTTTTAATTTATTTCAATTTTAAAATTTTACACACACACACACGCACGCACGCACGCACACACACGCACACACACACACACACACATATATATATCACTCTCTCTTATATATAAATCTCTCTTTTATATAAATATTAAAAATTTTATATTGTTCTGTAAAATTTATATATTTATATATTTATAATTCATATATAGATTTAGAGAATGTTTTATACGTTAATATATAAATGTAAATTAAGAGGGACAGAGAGAAATAGAATATTTGATAAATTAATTAATAGATGAATTCAGAATACACATTTAATTTTTATACAATATCTTCATCTGTTATTAATTTTTTTAAGTATTTCTCACGAATATCTATAATATTATGTTATAAAGTGTGACAGTAAAAAAAAAAAGAATAATTGAACGACATAATCATAATTACGTTTGAGAAAAAGAAACGAAGATAATAAAAGATTGGAAACACCGTATAAATTCGATGTATAAATCGAATAAATTCTAATGTATCTGTATTATTACAAATATATAAATATTTACTTTTTCATAATCATACAGATGTAATATATACGTGTAGATAACATATAAACTATAATACATATATATATATATATATATATATATATATATATATATATATATATATATATACACTTGTCGACTTTACAATCTAATCTGGCTCGACAATTTTCTTCATCCCTCCTTTCTTTCTCTTTTTATTTTTTTTTTATTTTTATTATCGAAGTAATATCGTACAACCATCATCTAAACTGACGAAGAGTCCTCGACGTTTTTATATTATTTCTTCTTACCTTCCATCTTCCTTTTACTTTTTTTCCCCCTCTTCTCTATTATAAGAACGTTTGAAATCGGAGAAAACGTGTGCGAAACGTAAAAGAGGCAGGCTCCCAAGGTATACCTCACGCCATATCCATACTCGTGCCATAACTTTTTTATAGTACCGGCTGTTTCCTTCATTCCCTCTCTCCATTCCACTCCACTCCTCTCACTCTTTCTATCATTCTCTCTCTCTCCCTCCCCCCCCCCCTCTCTCTCTCTACTTTCTTTCCTCTTCCGTTTCATCCTCAAACTGTTTTCTATGTCCTCCTTCCGCGAAGGATTTCCTTTATCGTTTCTCCACGAATAAAGACACCGATCGAACGATCTCTTTCAACGCCTCCATTCGTATATTATGAATCGTATATATTTCTTTTTTTTTGTAATCTTTTTTTATTTTTTTTCCTTCTCTCTCTCTCTCTTTTTCGTTTTCTTTTTTTTTTATTTCATACGACAGCGAAATGTTACGATATCCTCGAGGAAACTGTAAAATTGTAAGTAGGAAGATGTCGTAAGCTCGACGATAATTTTAAACGTTTGGAATGAAGGATGGAGTGGGAGGGGAGGAAGAGAAGGAGGGAATAACGATCGATCGTTAGAAAATTTTTTAATCACAATAGACAGTATTCTCCGGAGAAATTTTCTATTACTTTCTTTTTTTTCTTTCTTTCTTTTTTCAATAAGATAAATATATTAGTATTGAGTTCAGAAAAATGTAGATAATACTTATTCTTATGAATATTTAAGTTTTGTTTTATTGCTAATATAATATATATATATATTATATATTATATATTATTTAAAAATTACTATTATTTTGAAACATAACAACATATTTTGAGATATTTTTGACCTTTTTTGAGACATATTGTTACTTTGAGAGCAAGAATAGAAGGATAATAATCTCTCTTGCTGACATAATAATCGTGTATTAGTTATCTTAAATAATATGTAGATATGTATATTAAATTTTCGTCAGATATAATAATAATTATATGTAATAAAATAAATAAGTAATAATTATAAATTTGTAACAAAATTTCGTGTTGCTATCCATGCTACAGAGCATTTAGAAATATTATTTAAGATCTTATCACAATATAATTTGCTAGAAATAACGAATAAAAAACAAGAAAATGTTGTTAGATATTTCGAATTAATATAATAATTTCTTGCGTACGATGTAATACGTTATTGTAAATGACGGACAAGTAGCATGCATGTGAATTAACTTTAAATGCTAACGGTTTAATTACAAATAAAAAAAAATTTTGTTAATTAACTTTGTTTTGATTTAACAAAAACGATCAATCGACGAATCAATATTCAACGTTAAAATTTATTGTAAGTGACGAATGAAAAATGTTTCGTTAATTAACTTTGTTCTGATAAAACAGAAACGATCAATCGACGAATCAATATTCAACGATAAAATTTATTGTAACTGACGAACGAAAAATATGTTGTTAATTCTTTGGTGTTGATTAACAGAAATGATTAATCAACGAATTAACATCTCATGGTAAAATTAATTCTTAATCATGGTCGAAAATAATTGTGTTAACTAATTTCGCAACTAATTGATATATCGTTAACAATTTCGTTCTGATCAACAGAAACGATTAATCGCGAACATTAAATATGTTAATGACGAATATATCCTAACGCATTAATGATGCATGAAAAAGACGTGAACTATTTGAAGCTGATTAACGAAAAGAGAAAAAAAATACAAAAAACTGAACAACACGAATCAACATTAAACGCTAAAATTTATTGTAAATGACAAATTAAACGAAAAGAAAAAGAAAAAGAAAAAGAAATGTTCTTAACTATTCTAAGCTCTTATTAACCGGGGATACAATTGAATGAGGAATAGGAGAGTCATTTCCAACGGCTATTCTCGTAAGAACGAAATAGTTTCTATTTGGGAATCGGAGCGTGTTAGGTAGGTACATAGGTGCAATCTAAATGTTGTCTGACGAGGACGTAGGTTTTCGTTTAGTTCATACACAGAGGAAGAAGAGATCGACCCTCGGGGATTCGTTCCGCCCTCTCGATTTCAATCTCTTTTCATCTCACAACCCCCCCCAACGGTGTCTGCCGAGAGAGGCACGTTCTCGCGGGAAACGCGTCGCGCGAGCGAACCCGTCAACGAAATACTACCACCCACCCCCGTCGACGATTTTCACTCTCTTCGACCCTTTCAATTATCGCGTCGAGAAGGTAAAAGGAACTTGCCAACACTTGATAACGTTTCTTTGATATCAATAGAAATTACAATTCGACTAAGTAATTAGAATCAACGTTTTTTTCTTTTTTTCTTTCTTCTTTTCCTTCTTTCCTTTCATTTTTTATCTTTGTATTTTTTTTTTATTTCTGTGGTTTTTTCCATCTACCCACACGCTCGTCTCGATCGTTATTGAAACAGAAATAATGTGTTTTCTATAAAGGGTGTTTTTTTTTTTTTTTTTAAATATGGTTGACAATCTCCGTTGACAGTATCAATTTTGGAAAGAAACGTTACGAATAAATGTCCCTAGGTTACAATGGTGGAATTTAATATTGTCCTAAAAATACGACGGAGGTCATAGGAATTTTTTATTTTTTATTTTTTTCCTAATGGAAATTGATATGTTAGGCGTAATAAAAATAGTAGAAAATATCAGTATTATTATAACAGAGCATTTATCGTCGTAACTCTTCATCCATATTTCATCCAGTTGTGTGTTATGTTTCACAAATCATTATATGTATATATATATTATATAATAATGAGAAATTGAGTATACTGAATGGGTTTTAATTGAATCGATAAAGCATATCTATGTGTCGAAATACGACATTACGTACGTACATATACATACGTATATATGTCGTGCAGAACTCGGGAAAAGTTTTATTACAGAAATTTGTTTATCACAAAATGATATAACAAGTGTCGCAAAATATCAGATAGAAATTATATAGAACAGTACGAAGGATTATTTATCGTTAAAGTTAATGATTGTTCTAAACAATCCTATTTCTCTAGAAACGATTATTTTTTGTCGTGTTCGTAAAAAAAAAGAAAATTATATACTCAATGTGAAAAGATTATAATATTATTTATAAAAGTGCAACAAACTATATTATAGTAAGGACAATTTTTATTAAACAAACGCGTTATATGAATTAACAATTAAAAGACTTTTGTCGGCAAAATCAAAAAAACTTGCATTGTGTGTGTGTGTGTTTACAAATTTTAATTATAGGGAATTAATACATAAAAACGATATATGTTAAAAATCATAGTAATACAAAGAACTACATTTTTCAATGCTATCGCATATATATAAGATTATCACAAAAATTATTGGACAAAAAACTTTATTATTCAAACGATCTTGAATAACGAACATTATCCTGATACGCACTGAAATAAAGAAAATATTATTAAGTACTTCATATATTTCCGACATATAGAAACAGAGAAATATTACTATAAATAGGTTTGCTTACTTCTTCACACGTTTCTTCGTTCTCTAAACAGGTAAACGCCATGTTAGAAGTAATTCGAAGGAACACTAATAACAACCATGCTCATTCATATACACGCATCTATATATATATATATATATATATATATATATATATATATATATATATATTTGTGTATATATATATATATATATATATATATATATATATATATATATATATATATATATATACTCAGGAAATGTTCATAGAGAACGAAAGCTTTCAGGTAGGATAAACAGAAAGCAAAGTCAGTGAGTGAATAAGATATATATATATATATATATATATATATATATATATATATATATATATAGAGAGAGAGAGAGAGAGAGAGAGAGAGTAGAAGATAGAGAGTATCATGTTAGCACTACTTGTTTAAGGACCTTCGTATTACAAAGCTAGACTACACAATCCTCGCATTTATCCGAACTTATTCGTGCTCTAGAATGTAGATAGACGACTCGAAACCAACTCGGAAGTTCGTAGAACGGGGTATGTTCATCCAAACTGAGAATTGTATTGCTCGGCTTTACCACAAAGACGGGACAGCCAACAATCTAATGCTTTATGCGAAAAGACAGACGTTATACGGCCATGTAACGTTTAGATCCTTGAGTACGAACGATCTCTTAGAAATTAATGGAAGACGTAGAATATTGATTTTTAAATTTGAAACAACGATCATTAAACATTTCTAAATAAATTATGAAGGGTAAAATTTTGTATATGTGTCTGTGTCTATTTAGATATTCGACGTAACCATTTCACCGATTTGGAATCATCTAAATATAGAATATTAAATATAATTAATATTTCTATTAATTAAGAAGGGGAAAAAGGCAAAAGAAAAACACGAGAACGATCGATCCATTCGACGATCATTGTTATCAAATAAAACCGTAAAGGAAAACGTACGATGTTAACTATATCGCACATATCGATTTATTTCGACGTCAACGTTTCAAACGTTAGAACTAACTAAACGAAAATAGACATAATTGAAGTAGTCGTGTTAATTAAAAAATAAGGAACAGAAAAAGAACACGAACGCGCGCATGCGCGCGCGCGAAAAAAACAATCAATTCCATTCGACGATCATTATTATTAAATAACTCGTGAAAGAAAATTTGCGATGTTGTACATGTCAATTTGTCCGAGGGCGCAGCTGTTACTCACACGCTAGAATTAACTGACTAAACGAGATAATTGAAATAATTAATGGTCGCGTTAATTAAACAAAAAAAAAAATAAAAAATGAAATAAAAAAAAGGAAAAACAAACAAACGATCTGTCAGAATTAATCGTTGCCAATCAAAAGTGAAAAACCCGTAAGAATGTATAGGAATGTATAGAAATGTAACGATGTGTAATAAATAATTAAAATAAACGTGAAGAGGATAATTCTCGTGAATGATCATACACTTTTCTTTCTTCCATTATCTTCCCCCTTTCTATTTTCATTACAAAATGACAGATAATAAAACCGTTCGATAATAAAATCGAAATCGTTGCGTCGTGATGTCAATAACTCCGCATTATCTCCATCTTGGTAGAATATCGAGACAAAATTTTCTGATTACCACAGAACGACGAATCCAAAGGTTTCATCTTTTATCTGGAAGGCAGGCAGAACAACGAGTAGTAGTAGCATTCGTTTCATGCGCAACGATTTCCACCAACTCCTCCGTCCCTCATCCCCCTATCCTCTCTCCCTACTCTCTTACTCTCTTTCTCTCTCTCTCTCACTCTCTTTCTCTTTTACCCATCCATTCGTTGGATCCACTCGCAATCTAAAGTTTCATTACGGAAGTTTTACGTTCGGCATCCAATTTGGAAAGCATCAATTTACGAGCTTCCATTCAATTTACAACTGGACTCTTAAAATATGGCACTCGAACGTACGATAATGAACGAATACTGATCGGGACAATTTCTTTTTCTTTTTTATCTTTTCTTTTTCTTTGCATTTATTTCTATTTTTCATTTGAGGTTTAAAAATCGGAAGTCCTCGGACCATCGATATGGATGGCGGTATAATAACCAAAAAAAAAAAACGAAACAGTAAAGAAAGAACAAAAAATAAAAAGAAAATAGTTCGTATTAATTCGAATCGATTAACGTCAACTTTTATATACATGCATATATATATATATATATATATATATATATATATATATATATATATACACATGTATATATATCTTTCACGGCGAATGTCATTATCGATAATATCCCTGTCGGGTAGATAAAGAAAAAAAAAGAAAAAAAAGAAAGAAAGAAGAAGATTTCAAGAGTGGCCGTTATCATCACTCGACGAACTTTTTCTAATCAACGAATTTCCTTCGGGTACGATTCAACTCTCGTTTATCAAAACGATAAGAGTATTAGAACAGACTGACAGAGTAGAAAGAGAGAGAGAGAGAGAGAGAGAGAGAGAGAGAGAGAGAAAGAGATGAACATGGTATTCGGACATGACGAAATTCGTAGGAAATCGGGCCAATCGAGGTGATCCAATTAGAGCATAATTGAAGGTCTAACCGGTGTAACGTTTAATTAGAGAGCACAAGCGTTTCCTCCCTTTATTGAGAAGTGCGTGTTGTGAGGTGCTCCTCCTTCCCCACTCACTCCCTCCCTCCCTCCTTTTCTCTTCGCCCTATCCTACCCCTGTCCCATCTCTCTTCTCTCTTGTACCATTCGTGGTGACAATCTCGTTAAACAAGACC
This sequence comes from Dolichovespula saxonica, assembly GCA_911387935.1. Lineage (NCBI taxonomy): Eukaryota > Metazoa > Arthropoda > Insecta > Hymenoptera > Vespidae > Dolichovespula > Dolichovespula saxonica. The sequence goes on from OU427011.1 coordinate 3,755,222, forward strand.
AAACCGTTCTCTCTCTCTCTCTCTCTCTCTATCACTATCACTATCTATCTCTTTCTCTTCAGGATCACACATACGTAGGAAGTCATTGATATACGCAAGCTAATCTTTCATTAACGAGTAAAATACGTAACGTCAGTATAAAGCATGTTACGCATGGCCGAGTGGATTACCGATCCGTTCTTAAGCGATAATACCTATCAAAACCTAGAAGAGTACTAATTTTGCAATAGGTTCAAGTACATACATAGGTTTTAACTAACAGACACTGCCGCAGGTTACGTTTATCTTTCGATCAATGATAGAGGGCTAAAATCGATATATTCCATGCAACTCGTAAGTTGAGTATAACGAATGTATCGTCGATTATTTTTCGTTGTTCATCGTTATCATCAAAAGCAATAATTATAAATATTTTTTTATAAATGATTTTATATATGAAATAGAGAAAGAGAGAGAGAGAGAGAGAGAGAGAGAGAGAGAGAGAGAGAGAAGAACGTTTATACTCGTTTCATTAATTTACTTCAATTTCGTATACTACATTCGTTTATATTAACGAATATGTTTATTTATTATGTTTATTCTTTTGTCCTTTTATACCTCATTTATACAAAACGCATTTGTCCATACACCATTACTCATTTATTTACCAACAAATTTTATACGAATGCTTAATAGGAATATTATATAACAAATGAAAAATAATCATTTATGTACGGAGCAAATTTATTTATGTGCACGTTATTATATCGTACATTTGTTTTTTTTTGGTTCAGATATATCATACATAGGTTAATTTGCATTAAACAAATGTATTTATCATATGCCTTTTATTATAGACGTATAATTTAATTAATGCTGATTTCTTAAAATCAACAAGTCGCATAGAAATACGATACCAACAGGTAAATAAAAAATAATCATTTACGTTAAATCCAAATCCATTAATTTGCACATTAATGCACATTATTACATCGTATATATTTTTCTCAGATCTATTATATATACATGTATATATATATATATATATATATATATATATATATATATATATATATATATGTATATAAGTTAATACCTACGGTAAGCAATGCTCGTCGACATTCACGAGACTATTCGTCGATAATTCCGGCGCCGAGTAGTATTTGCATCCCGAACGAGCAAGTAATATTCTTAGGTATGATTAAACGTGGTACCGTTTGAATATTGATTTAACCGCTCGCGTTGGAGCTTAGAACCATTCATTACGCGATTACTGCATCGCGAGAAGATAAATTTAACGGTTACGAATGAAACCGACGAACTTTACACGTCGAACTCGTGAATAGTTACTTTAGTAGACTTAAAACCACGTATATATATATATATATATATACCCGCATACCCGTTTAACAGATAGGAATTCATTGAAGATCTTATAATGGTAACGTGTAGTTACAAAATATGAGCTCTTATGTAACGAAAATAAGATCATTAAGCGTACAACTTTCTTTATTACTTTCTTGTTATTTTTGATCCTCTTAGGTGCAACATCGTATTACAAATATATTCTTCCTCATTATTCAAAACCATCACTCTTTCTATTCTCTCTCTCTCTCTCTCTCTCTCTCTCTCTCTCTCTCTCTTTGTGTGTGTGTGTGTTTGTCTCTCTCTTTGTTTGTTATCATTTCGTATATAATAAATAAACTATTAATACGGTTATATTCGTCAAAAATGAAATTAAATCGATCGATAAATCCAATTTCGTTCTAACGTTGATATTGATTCAATGAAATACAGATAAAAAACGTATAAAATTAATCATTTCGTTACGAGCGCCGGATATATTCGGGGATCCATCTGATGACCCGTGTGTAGGAATGCCTGATATATCCGGTATCCATTCGATGACCTGTGTGTAATTGTTCTAGCGTTAATTATATAATTAATAGAATTTTATCTAAATGTCTTTTAAGAATAAAACTATAAACGACACTCGTTAGTAGAAGCATTGTTTTATTAAGCACAGTTCTTATTTAACAATTAGAAAAATCTTTATACGAAAGAGGACTGATCGAATAAAATTTAATCGATCGTAAGACTAATAAAAAATTATATCACAATCATATCGTATACCATTCTACTATATGTATATACACGTGCATAAATACGTAATAAATACGCAAAACGTTAAGACGAGAATAATATTCTAATAATCCAACGATACGAATAAAAGAAATACGTATAACATATTACAAGAAGTATTAACATTGAACCAAATCGATCAATAAATTCATCGATATATTCCCGTACTCCGTAAAGAGAGTGACTCGATATTAAATACTTAGTGATATACGTACGTACATACATACATACATGCATGCATACATACATATATAGAATAGATAAATGTATATACATATCCATTAATTCTTAGATCGAACGAATACGAATTTCACGTAACAACTATTCGCCCAGGAACATGGAACTTATCTTAGCTAGTCTAGAATGTTAACGTTCCTAAAAGTAGTCGTAAAAAGGGATAGATATGGATAAGAAGTACCTTTTTCTTCACTGTATTGGGCGATGTCCATCGACGTGGAATTGGTTCGAGGGTTATTAATAAGGCATCTGTCTAGTTCTGGCACGCTTTAGGGAAGTTACGACGCGTTGGTATGGCCTCCCGTTGGCACGGTCAGAGTATTAAGACGTAATAGCGTATCCTCTAACCCTCCCCTCTGGCAGAGACTCAAACCCTCCTTCTCTCTGCCTATCCCATAGAGCTGCCGTTCATACTTCTACTCTCTCTATCCCTCTCTCTCTCTCTCTCTCTCTCCCCCCTCTCTTTCACTGTAGTTTACTAGTCCTTGACTAGAGAGAAGCACGAATCTCAGGAACGATCGGGCAAACCTAGTCGTGTTTCATCTAACGGCAAACTCGTACCACTATCTTCTTCCCACTGCTATTAGTTACCTTCCTATATTCCCTGTACTTCCGATTTGACCCTGCCAATAGGAGGAGTCTGTCTATTCTTCTAAGTTAAGCCGGATCCGTAGATCAAAGTAATTATTATGTTGAGATCGTTTTGTCTCATCGTATCATCAAATATTTCACAGTTATTATTTTTTTGATTTATTTATAATACGATAAAATATAATATATCGATATTTATATATTATATATACGATATTTATCTATATATATATATATTTTTTTTTTATTTAAATTTTTTTATCTCGATCCGACGATTTCAATTAATTCGTGGAATATATCTTTTACGTATTATATCGATTGATTTTTAACGAAGACGATTCTTTTTTTTTTCTTTTTATTATTGATATTATTATTTTTTTTTTTTTTTTATAAAGAAATTACGCTTTACAAAGTGATTGCGATTGATCTAATTCGATCTAAAATTTGAACAATTATTTTAAGATTTCTAATAACAATTATAATAAAGTTACTTTTATAATATAATGACAAAGTTTCATAGGGATTGATCTGTAATATAATTTAACAAATCTATGAGATTTTTGATTTGTGAAAAAAATTAAGATTATTAAGTAATATAGTAAAATGGTTGTTATAATCAAATTAATAAGACGATCAATAAAATAAATAAATACGTGTATAAACGAATACATGATATTAATATAACAACATGGGAAATGTTGGAATCATTTGAAAAGCTGAAAGATAATAGTTAAGCGTTGAATATCATGGTGATCAACGAGGAGGATTCGAAAGTAACGTATAAGGTACCTAGATTCACCTTGGCCAGATTTATGGTACGTTGTTAACCATGGAAGACGCGTTATCTGGAAAATTAATATCAGCGTTCGCTATCTTTCGTGAGCCGAGCCTCATACAAATTGCTTCGCCTTTCAAGTCATTTGTTATTAACTTCGTCGATATTAATTATGGTGGTACGTATCACGTTCGATAAACATCTTTCACGATGCCTATACGCTTCACGAAATATTATTTATGCGATAATGTTTCTTATTGATATAATTCAATGAACGTATTTAAGATACCTAAGTACATGAGATTGTATGTATGTATATATATATATATATATATATATATATATATATATATATATATATATATATAATTAACACTATATAATTAATATTATTTAATTAAAAAATAACCTATCGTTAAGTTAATATGGACGGTTTGTTGCATTCATGAGATTAATTATAACGTAAACGTTTTGTCATACCTTTTTTTTTTTAATTACGATCTATCAACTTTCGTATCTAATAAAGTTATTACATGTTAATGAAAATTAAATTTACCTCGTTAAAAGTTCTATACGATCTTCCGTATTAATTTGATTTTATAAAAATTTCTTCAACAATATTTTATTTATATATTACTTAATATATCATTATAGGTATATATACTTATAATAAACGTAATATTTGAATTGAAAATAATAATAAAATTAAAATTTGACGTACCATATGCACACGTAAAATTAATTATATTGATAATGTGTTGACCTTCAACTTTGATTTATCATCATTAGTATTTTTTTTTAAATAAATTATCATCGAGTTATGAAAAAATTATTGTCTCTCGAAAGTTTCAAGTGTCTCGTTAGATTGACTTAAAGCTTAAGCTTCTTCTTCTTTATATATATATATATATAAATATAAAATATTTTTATATATATAAATATAAAATATATAAAATATTTATATTTTAGATACCCAAATGTTTTGTGTATTATTATACGAATTCGAATTGAAAAGATGTTGAAATTATAAAAATAAAAATCAAACTGGTAGATGGGGGAAACTAATTAGGGCTTTGATCGATAGACATCATTGTTCATGAGTCACGTTTTTTACATTAGAATTTATGTAGATCGAAATTTCGCTAATAGTGCCACTACACGCGACAAAATACGTTCCCCTTAGGACGTTTCTTGCTAGCCAAGCTCGCCGTAGTAGTACGTGCACGAGTATAAACTAATTAGCGAGCTCTATTTGAAGGCAACGTTCACGAAAGCCCCGCAAAATGATAAGGTAGAGCAAAGAAACCCCCCACTATATGTTGAATGTGCAACCACAAAGGATACATTCTATTGCGTTTGCGAAATAGACCATATGTGTTGTGTTTATAATCCAATACAATAATGTATTTCTTCATCATACAAACGTTGATTTTAAACATAATGGAATTCAATTATTTCAAATGAACCGTGTAGAAAATCTCTTAACGTTTTAATTTAAACGATAAATGAACGATTATGTTGTTACTAACGAAAAGAAAAAGAAAAAAAAGGAAAACTATATTAATTTATATATTAGAGAAGAATGAACTTCTCGACATCCGCCATATTTATACGATGAGAACATATACAAATAAAAAAATAATAGAATAAGCAATTTAATCATAAGCAAACAATTTTAATTTCAACATTCCCCATACGCAGATAACTTTTTGTACTCAACCATACGAACGATTTAATTATAAGCGAACAATTAAGTTTCAGCATTCTTTATACGTATGCGATTCAATTATAAATTTATGAGAAGAATTCGTGGAATATTGTATTAAAAGAAAAAAAAAAAGAAAAATATGATAAGAAAATATATAAAAAGAATTCATCAAAAGTTATATATATATATTGCTTGTGTATGTGTACATATATATATATATATATATATATATATATATATATATATATATATATCATATGCAAAATTAAATATGCCTCTCTTTCTCTCTTTCTTTCTCTCTCTCTCTTTGTCTCTGTCTCTTTCTCCGTTCTATAGCATACCAGAAATATTATGTATATTTGGTGCTTATAAAAAATTCTTTCTTTCGTCCCTACAGCTCACTCTCTCTCTCTCTCTCTCTCTCTCTCTCTCTCTTTAATACGAAGCCTCATTCATCCTTTTCTTTTGCACGATGGAACCGATTACCAGCTGTTATTGACAGTACTAGAGGTAGACGAAAAAAAACACAAATTAAATCGTCTCATTGACAGGGAGAAAAAATTTTTTAATGTCGAATGATTCACGCATTTTGTTTTTCTTAAATAATAATAATAATAATAATAATAATAATAATAATAATAATAATAATAATAATAATAATAACGAGAATAATAATAATAATAATAATAATAATAATGTAAATCGAAAATTATGGTGACAAAAAATGTTACAAAATAATGTGAAATCGTTGACATTGATTGTTATACTATATTTAAATTTTCAAAATTCTTCGAAAAATCCGTAGCAATGAAATATCAAAATAGGCACACTTTTAATCCGAAATATAAACAGATAAGGGAAAAGTTGATAAAGCATTTAAAGTTTCATCTACGGTTGGAGTTAATCCGAAGATTAAAACTTTAAAAGCATTGTTGATCTGGAACGAGTCCGAGGATTTCAGCGTAGCCGAATATTTTCAAAAAAATAAATAGGTACATAACGTCGACCGAAATAAATAAAATGTACGATTGTCGAACAAAACAAAATGCAAATTAAAAAAAAAAATCGATAAAGCAAAAATCATTGTAAATTTTTTAACGTACAATCTTTTTAAGCTTTACAGACGAAAGAAAAAAACAAAAAGAAAAGACTATAAGTTTATACGTAATTATAAACGTTTATACGAGAGAGAAAGAGAGAGAGAGAGAGAGAGAGAGAGAGAGAATGAAAGAAAGAAAGAGAGTGAGTACATAAAAGACGAAGACGGAGAAACGGTCAGTAGGTATTCAATGACCGTTTATAATTCGTCCATGTGATCGATACAATGAGCTGCGCGAACTCAATAATGCGTGAAGTACCTATTTCGCTCTGAATGAATTAATCGTTAAATAACAGTTATAGCATGATATAATATAATAAATATCATTCGTTAATATATCAAATATTTTATTTTCGCCAATGAACACGTTCAAAGAATGGATGGATTAATACGGAACGATGTTAAAGTACAAAAGACCGAATCAGTTACTGTATGCGTATGTGTGAAATAAAGAGAGAGAGAGAGAGAGAGAGAGAGAGAACGATGTTTTCGACGATTCGCACAAAAGTATAGTTTCCCTCTCTCTTCCAACCACCCTCCTCCAACCGCTGCACCCTTCACAGCCCATCGCACCACCGCCGCAGGATTACCTTTCCACTCGTCTCCTCCCTACCCCCATCAAATAATCTAAGGACGAAGTTGAAAAGTAAATCCTTATAAATTTAACGAAGGTTATGAAAGCAAGCGTATCCCGGGCGTTCGTTGAAACATAACACGATTCGTTGTTGTAAGTTAGACTTTTAATTTAGATTTAAAAGGGTCCACTCGTCGAACGTTAAACGGTACGACACTACCACACCCCCTCCCCCTCTCGGCCGCCGTAAAGCCATTTCCCATCCCACTCTTTCTCTCTTCGTTACAGGAAACGCGGGCCCAGTGGGGGGGGAGGGTAAGTGTGCTTGATAGCGCGTCGTAATTACTTTAATTTCGCGAGTGATGAATGCGACGACGACCAATAATGCCCGTGAAAAATTCACGTACTAATTGCCTATTAAAAGTTTCTTCAGTGGCGTTCTCCGCGCACGGTGTCGTTCCTTTCATCACATCTCTTTTATGCCTAGCGGGAGGAGTTTTTCCTTTTTTCTATCTTTTCTTTCTCCCACTCTCTCTCTCTCTTTCTCTCTCTCTCTCTCTCTCTCTCTCTCTCTCTCTCTCTCTCTCTCTCTGTGTGTGCGTTTTTCTCTTTCTTTTCCTACTTTTCATTATTTATTTGTATAGATACATATACTTTTTTTCTTTTTACTATTTTTTTATTTGCTTCTTTTCTAACCAGCTCGAACTTGGTCATACATAACATGTTTCTTTTTTCAACGGGACACCTTTTGTATTATATATGTGTGTGTGTATGTGCATGTTTGTACATACATACATACATACATACATATATATATATATATATATATATATATATATATATATATATATATATATGTACATAAGAGTTGAAATGTGGCGCGGCGTAAAATAGCGTCGAGACCGAGGGCGGAAGGTGGCTTCTTTATTCTTCTTTCCTTTTACTTTTCTTTTTCTTCTCTTATTCCTCCTTCTCTTCTCGGATAGACTATGGGGAAAGAAAAACAAAGTACAATGAGGGAAGAAGAGAATGAGAAAATAAAGCGATTGTGATGGGAATAGTGGGAGAGAGGAAGGGCGGGAGGATCGGTGGGCGTACGGGGATGGACGAAGACTCCTTAGACGAACTTTTTCTACAATCTTTTTCGCTTGACGAAATTAAAGCTGCCCGATTGAAGCCCGTGTTAGATGAAGGGGACAACCACCTCCTAGGCGTTATTACGAATTATATTGTTCATTTCGTATTAGCATAAATATAGTCTATTTAATATGTATATTAATATATCACGGATATATCGTCGACCATCTAGGATTATGCATTACATATGTATATCTCTTTGTGTGAATATGCGTGCGTATGCGTGTGTGTAATGCGCGAGATGCTTCATTTAAAGTCCCAGTGCAGCTTGTGTCGGACGATGCTCGAACAAAATAACTTTTCACTTTGCTTTGAATTAAAACTCCTCGCCAAAGTTGTCCTTTGAAGCGGTTCGCTTTGCTATAATCTCGCGTCCTTAAAAATGAAAGATGAAGAGAGAGAGGGAGAGAGAGAGAGAGAGAGAGGGAGAGAGAGAGAGAGAGAGAGAGACAAAAGAAGATAATTGAAAGGAGTTAGCCGAAGCGAGAACTTTGATATTATGCTTTATCATTATTTTATTTTCCAGGTTCAACGTGTAACTCCACGTCCATTGTTTATACTCGCTCCAAGGATTATTGAAAAAATGTAAAATATTATCACGAAATATCATTTTTCACATTTGATAGAAATATTTTGCGATATCGTGAATGAAAGAAAAGTGACCGACGAAGAAAGTAAAACTCTGAAAATAAAATCGATGAAGAACGGAATGAGAAAAGAGTATGATTAACGATGAAAATAACGAGATTAAATGATTAGATGAGAAAGAGAAAAGGATTAATGAATATTACAACACTTCAATCTATGCATAATATATAAACATTATAATCATTATTATTATTATTATTATTATTATTATTATTATTATTATTATCTTTTTATTAAAGTATCTTTGTACTGTATGTGAAACGATAAAGAGAGAGAGAGAGAGAGAGAGAGAGAGAGAGAGAGAGAGAGAATGATATATCAAAAAGTGACTGAAAAGAACTAGTATGTAATATGAAAGATGTTTCAAACTTAAATAACATATTAGCTTTACTACAAAGGTGAAAAAAGCCACCTATTCACTGAACGGTAAAGTGGAAAGACGATAAATTAGAAGATTAGAAAAAGCAAATAATGCTCCGAGAGTTCGTGTTTGAAATTAGAACGTCAGCCTAGGCAAAAAACTTTAAAAATTATGCCTATTATTATGCCTGTTTTTGCATCAACGTTACACATACAAAACGAAACACAGAGATAGATAGATAGAGAGAGATAGAGAGAGAGTGAGAGAGAGAGAGAGAGAGAGAGAGAGAGAGAGAGAGAGTAATGTATATATATATACGTATATACATACATACATACATACATATATATATATATATATATATATATATATATGTATGTATATATGTCTGTATGTATGTATATACACAGAAAGTGACTGTAAAGAAATAAAGACAAATGTACAGGGTGTTTCAAGCTTAAATAACATATTATTCTTACCGTAAAAATAAAAAAGGTAAAGGCTACAAGTTCGTTAAAGAAAAGAACGGAAACATAAATTAGAAGATTAGAAGTTAAAAGAGAAGAAAAAAGAGAGAGAAGAAAAATCATGTTCTGAAAAAAAGGAAAAAAAAATTCAACAACATTAACACGAAATGTATGTGACCGAACAGAAATAGGATATAAAATCTACAAAAGATGTTTCAAACTTTAAAAGCGTATTATCCTCGCTATAAAGATTACTTTTACGTTTGTAAAACGATTATTTTTCACGTTCGTAAGACGTAAAAAGCGATGTTGTACCGTTCGAGTCAACATTTCCAATATCATGATTAGATCTAACGAACAATGTTCAAAGACTCTATCCAAAAAATTTCGAGAGTACGATGTTACTCTCGAATTAGTCAGTAATAAATTTGAAAATTTAATTCTTTAAAAACTATAGTAATCCCGTACAACCTTTAGACCAGCCTTGTAACCTTTAGACCATTGTGATTAATTAATAGTACGAACTTGCTTGACAAGATACTTAAACGATATACGCAAAGGTACGAACATACTTAACAACATGCATAAATATTATACCTACTTAAAAGTACAGATATATTTAATAAATAAAATTATTTCAAAGTACGGTCGTAAAGGATGATGCGAAGGACTCGAATGAGCCAGAAAAAAAAAAAAAAAAACAAAAAAAACATTCGCATCTCATCGGGCATAGTACGTTCTCCTCGTCTTTTAAAACGTCGACGGTGACTAATGAAACGAGTTAAAATGAACAATAACTTCGAATGGAAAGAATTTTACAATAAGCTTCGAGAATCGATTTGAAGGATGTTCCTTAAGTTGAAGAAATATACTACGAACTCGGTCGAATAATCGCGCGTCCGTGCGCATACGAGAGAGAGAGAGAGAGAAAATTTCTTTCTGTATTATTTAATAAACTTAAGAACTTGATAAAATCTCGAATTTCTCTTTAAATATTCACTGTACAGGTTAAATTTCTCGTTGTCGAGAGAATCCTTTGTTATTTCAGTTCGACCAAGAGTAATTTTACTTTAACGAGGATTTAGGAAATTACTTGAATGTGCGCGCGCGGAATGGCATGTACGCTAATTCCTAGACGACACAACACACTCCGTTAGAAATCCTACGTCTATATATGCATATTATACATATGTACTTACTTATCTTGTAACCTTTAGCTCGCCAAGGATACTCAGACTGAAAAGACAAGACAAGTAAAGTCAAGACAAGGCAACGACTGATAAACAGAACATTTGTGTATCGTACGGTTATATTGTCTTAATATGTGTTACTAAGTACGTAAGTAAGTAAAAAATTAATTTCGATAACGAACGAAACGAGACTTATAAATCGATTTACTTTGAAATCTTTTAGTTTGGAGAAAAGATTTGGATCAGAGTCGTTCTCGATCGATATATATATATATATATATATATATATATATATATATATATATATATATATATATATATATATATATATATATATATATATATATATATATATATATATATATATATATATATATATATATATATATATATATATATATATATATATATATATATATATATATATATATATATATATATATATATATATATATATATATATATATATATATATATATATATATATATATATATATATATATATATATATATATATATATATATATATATAGACATATATATAGATGTATATATATGTATGTATGTACCTGTACGGTGATATATCGCGTACGTAATTTCTTTTTTGTCTTTATTGTCAGACTCGTGTGGCGAGAATCTAATTAACCCTTTCGTTACGGCGGTCCGCTCCGCTGGAGTTACGATAGTCGTCCTTTATATAAAAGTAAACTTTCGTCAATACATAACCGTTGGTAAGGTTGGAATGATTGACTAAATGTTTTTCGGAGCATATAAATGACGTTTCTTATTTGGTGTAATCAATCATTGGTAGGTCCGAGATATTGGGTGAAATTTAGCATCGCTAACAATCACATAGATGTCGACTATAGTCGGCAGCCGTACACGTACACAAATAACGAAAGGATTAAGATCGTGGTGTGAGAAGTTCGTAAGAAAAATCGTGATTATTTTTAGTATTCCCCCGATCAAGGTCACATCACGACGACGTCGAGCATCGTTCAAACGTAACATGATTATTCGTTTCAAGATTTTTCCAACACAGTGTCAGGTGGGGTCATGAGGATCGTTCAGGTTCAACGACACGCAAATCTAAAATCATCCGATCGACTTGGCGATATACGTTTTTACGATTTTTACGAAACGTTCATCGTCTAACAGACATCAGACAATTTGTCTTTTAAAAATCACATCTCTCGTATTATCGTATATCTTCCTCGCCCTGAACATTTTCTTCATATTTCTGATAATGACGAAAAAAAAAAAAAAGAAAGAAAAGAAAATAAGGAGAGAAGGAAGAATGAAAATAAAAAAGAACGTGTCGGAATCGAAACTCGAGAAACGTTCGTTCGTTATTAGCGATAACGATCGTAGAGAATTATTACTGGCAACACGTCGAGAAAATATTCTTGAGAGGCTTTTCAAGGCGGAATAAATAAATTTCAAGGATCGAGAATGTTATATTGCAGGTGACACGGATTCGTCTCGATACGAAGCACGTATGAGGAAAGGGAGAAAGTAGTAACGGTGAAAAGTTATGGCGTACGTATAACTCGGGATTCGCTTGTAAAAAAAAAAAAAGAAAAATCAATACAACGAAATGCGAGAAATGGTTGAGATGTTGTGTTGTTCAATGGTGTTGGAGTTCGTCAGAAATTCCCCTTGGATTATTCCATGTTCTCGATTTTCTTTTCTCTCGGTATGCTTCGCGGAATGCTTCGAGATGCATTTTAATGTCTTAAAATTGCTCGATCAATCTCGGTAAACCGACGACACCGATGCTAATATAAATCGTATCTCAGTCGAAACTAATATATATATATATATATATATATATATATATATATATATATATATATATACATTAATTGATATATATATTAATTGATATATATATTAATTGATATATATATATATATTAATTGATATATATATTAATTGATATATATATTAATTGATATATATATATATATATATATATATATATATATCAATTAATCAATACCGATGTGTTGGTACGAACGATCGCAGCGTGAAAAACGCGTTATCGAATGTAATTATGCCGATCGAATGAGAATCTATTGCGTCATTTTCAAACGAATATATTCAAGCGGCTGAATTTTAAAAATCGGATTCGTCGTTAACGAACGATGATGAAATGCATTTAAGCGTAAGAATTAACACGAGCATCGGAGGGAAGGCGTCCAATCGCGTTCTCGATAAAGACATTTAATTATAATTTCACTATAATAGCGTGGAAAGATTCCTTAAAGCGGAGTCTAACGAACGATTGAAATGCTTTAACGGAGCGCGCTATGTAATAATTTGTCTTACGTTAATATTTCTTTTTTTCACGAATAGAATCGGTCTACAAGTAAATACGGATAGTAAGAAAAATTGGAACAAAAAATGCAATATTCCTTATTACGATTTACGCATTCACGATTCGTTTTCGTACAAAGGATAACGCGTTAAATATATGTCGTACAAATTTCTCGATATTTTTAACTCTGATAAATTTAAATTCTACGCGTTGATATCGTCGACAATAATAATAATAATGAGAAGAAACGTCGATGTTGAGCTAGTAGTTCTCGTAGACTAACTCGCGATTGAATTTCATTATCGAAAACGCGTTGTTTCAACGTCGTTGAAAAAAGAAACAAAGAAAAAAATAAAAATGGAAGAAAAAAAAGTCGAAACGGCGTAACAGACCACCCGGTAGAAAGTCACGATTCGACGATAGTTTATCCAATCGAAATGTTCAAGTAGTAGTACTAGTTTTTACAGGTTGCCTATAATCACACTCGCGCAATTAGAGTTAAGTCAAACTCGCTGATACAGAGTTCGATAAGCCAACGCGAATTGTTGCCTTCTTATCTAGCATTTCTTTTTTTTTTTATTCTTTACTACACATCGATCAGATATCCAATTGGTGAACGATCGAGTAATTGCGTAAAAAAAAAAAAAGAAAAGACTAGAAATGGTATCTGAAAATAAAAGAAGGTTCATTGTCTCTAATTGGAAGAAGCAAGGATAGCGAAATTTTGTGAATCAAAATAATGTTGATTAATCGATTCGATTTTACTCGAAGAAAAAAATGCGTTCTTTAAAAGTTAACCTTCGTACCTGAATGCAATAAAAAAAAAAAGAAAGATAATAATAATCATTCAGACACCGATAATACTAATTTTGTTGGAGCTTCGAAAGTATTCGAATTCGAAGAACTGGCAACGTTATTGCAATTTTGAGAACGGTAATAATCGTTTTTTTCGGAAGTTATCGAAGTATCTTATCGATTGGTACATTCCGTAACTTAGAAATCGACATTCGAGAACGGTCTACCGTCATTAAATCTTTCAGACATCATTTAATAGAGAGGTAATGGAGGACGAAGTGTTCTATCGAGTTAACGATTAAATACTTTCTCGATTAGATCTTTATCTACTTGAACCCAATACAATCTTATTACCCATAACACTTTCTTATCGGTCCACATCCATTAACAATCATTCCGAAGGATGGACAGATACTTCGATATTACTTTGAATTGACTTTATAACCTAGCGTTTTATCCGAAAATGAAGATAACTGTTTTTCATTTAAGTGGATGATAAAAGAGATATATATACGTCAGTTAAATAAAACGACACTAAGGGCGACAGCGTCCCTTTTTGTTTATTTCCTTTTTTTTTTTTTACATTGACACTGAGAACACTGAAAATCATCAACAAAGACGATATTCGATCGTTCATTCAAATGTAAATTTTAATTTAATTTTTAAATACAAATTTGTATAGTACCTTGTTATTCAATCGATCTATAAATAAACGAAAAATTAACCATTAATTCTTTGATGTAATTATTATAAATTATATTTCTTATTTAATAAACAATCCATCAATTTATATATGTGTGTATATATATATATATATATATATATATATATATATATATACATATATAAATAAATAACTAATTGAAAATACTTTCTATTGGGTCAATAATTACGAACGATTTATATAATATTTATCTTTATTAAATATTTTTTTTGTCCTTTATATTGAACATGAACGAGGGGACACTTTTATCATGCGATCACTAATATTAGATCAGTCTTTTTTTTTTTGGTATTTATTAAATTTTATCCGTATCGTTTAACGTATCCTAAATTAAACCTGTTTATAATAATAACGGATCTTTATCAATAGACTTATCGACCACCCTCTATGTAAGGTATTATGTATAGATAGGGGATAGATAGAGAGGGTTGAAAGGGATACGATATAGACAGGGTGAAAGGTCGTTGGCTCCTTTAAGAGTCGACGAAGAGCAAAGTGCACTTTGGCGCGCATGTCTTTCATTATCGTAACAACTGCATAAGTGATACTCGAGGCATTTCAGAATACTGCTACGGACTTAGGAACGTAGTCATCCTAGACGATTATTAACGTTCGGTATCGTTCTTTCTCTTTCTCTCTCTCTCTCTCTCTCTCTCTCTCTCTCTCTCTTTCTCTCTCCCTCTCTGCTTACTTATTCCATATTCATTTCTCTTTCTTATTCTTTTGACTAAAGAATATCTCTCGAATTTTTTTTTTTTAAATACATTATATGATTTAAGTAATGATGAAATCGAAAAATCGATTAATTATATATATAAGGATAATAATAATAATAATAATAATAATAATATATATATTTTTTTAATTAATATTTGTTACTATTAATGACCTTCACGATAGACATTATTTTTCCTAAAAATAATAATTATCTATTTCCTCAAAAAATTTTAAATCTTTTTGCATTACGATTATTAGTATTTTATTAAATTTCCTTTTTTTTATTTTTCATTTTTTTTTCTAGTTTTCATATCTCACGAAATTAGACGTCTGTACAACGAAAGTAAATTTGACAATAAAATTATTTCTTATACACATAGGTTCGTTGATTAAACGAAGTATCGATTTGTATAGTGATTCAACGGTTCTATTTAAAAATAACATTATCACCCTCCGATGTTAGATTACATTATGCTATCGATTTAATAAAGTAATATGAGATATCTCAAAATTTAACGCTCCAACGTTGTTAACGAATAAAAATAAAAAACGAGCGAACGTGTAAAAAGGTCTTTTTTACGTGTAACAAATAATCCTAATAATCGTCGATATTTCCAAATATATTATAACCAAATTAATTTTATCTTGAAATATTCTCTCGTTACAGTTGCGAGTAATGAAAGAATAATGACCGTGCGCGCTGCCTGTTAAAAGTAAAGAGGGAGAAAAAAGATTGTGGTAGGAGGTTGAAACGAGGACGTCTCTTTATCTCTCTCTCTCTCTCTCTCTCTCTCTCTCTCTCTCTCTCTCTCTCTCTCTCTCTCTCTCTCTCTCTCTCTCTCTCTCTCTCTCTCTCTCTCTCTCTCTTCAACAGGATAAAAAAGGAAAGAACCGACAAGGAATAAACGAGGGCGACGGATCGTGGGTGGAGTTACGCCACGAGATGAGTAAACTTCCAGTTAGCAAGAGCACTTGTTTCCATCCCACCCTTCTTTCGCTTCTTCTGCTTCTGCTTTCTGCTTCCTCTTCTTCTTCCTCCTCCTCCTCCTCCTCCTCCTCCTCTTCTTATTTCTCCTTCTCTTCCTTCTCTTTCGTCATTCGTTCTTTTTCTCGTTGAGACCAACCTTACTAAGAAGGATATACGAGATTTACGCACCATCACAGCCAGTATCGCTGTAATGACTATGTTTAAAAAAAAAAAAAAAAATAAGAAAGAAAGAAAAAAAGAAAAAATAGAAAGGAAATATTTATTATGCAAGAATTTTAATTTTCTACAGTACTACAGTCATCATATCTTCCTATCTTTAATTAATTCGATCAATTTATTTTATGATATCCGATATATTTTTATACTCCATTATTATACACAATCCTCATCTTTATTTTATCTTACTATTTAATTTTGTGATATATGTATATGAAGTATCATCGAAAGTTTTGTTTGATTTAAAGCAATATTTATGTTATTAATTATATACATCTCTTCGTTATATTTTTCTATCTTTCTTTTATTTCGATCATACGATCATCCGATCTATTTTATACAATATATCTGTAATATATTTTTTGTTCGTTTCTTTTATTATAATTTCTTTCGATCTTTATTTTATCTGATCATCTAATTTTATGATATATTACAAACTTTAACGGAAACTTTTGTTATATAAATATAACATCTTCTGTCTTTGTTTTATTTAATCATCTTGTTAGACGATGTTAATATATTTCTCGCATTAGTTTATTATATTCATCATCACTTTTATTTTGTTAGTTCGAATTTTATTATGACATATCTGTAACAAATTTTTTTTGCGCTTCTTCATCACAATAATTTCTTTTCATCTTTATTTTATTCGTTTGATAGATTTCATGGTATCTAATATGTTTTTATACTTCTTTATTAATACACTTTTCTATCTTTACGTTATCTGTTTGTCAGATTTTATTGTACACAATATGTTATCGAAATTTACGATTACTTTGAATCAATAAAAGTGTTATTAATTATTTCGTTAATAATAACGAAAATCCTTAAGACATAAAAACTTTATTATCTGTTTCTTATTTTCATTCCATTATTGATCGTTGTCAGTTTTTTTTTTTTATTAAAGAGATCGATGCAATTTTGTTGTTTAGACGACAATAACACGTATTGCGTTAAAATTATTAGACAATTCATTGTTATTACTATTATTATTATTATTACCTTTATTATTATTATTATTATTATTATTATTATTATTATTATTATTATTATTATTATTATTATTATTATTATTATTATTGTTATTATTATTATTATTTTGAACATCCAAGCATGATTTTATTTCAAGTAAATAAATGTTCTTTCTCTTGGTAATATTCACGATAAGTAATCTCAACGATTCATAAGAAATTCATAAAACAGTCTCCTTTATAAAACGGCGAACCTTATTTTCATGTCAGATTTTCATTACATTGTCCTGGAAAATGGTGCGAGGAAGAATCATTTTTTCTAATGCTTCTGGCCGTTCCCGAATATTTTACATTTTATACAGGAATGTTGAACACATCGAGAGAGAGAGAGAGAGAGAGAGAGAGAGAGAGAGGGAGGGAGAGAAAGAGAGAGACAGAGAGATTCGTGACGAATTTTTCACCGTGGGTTGGACATGAAAAATTCTGACGAAATAAGAGAAACATTATTTGTATAAAAAGAATTATCCTTCAAACAAATATTACGCTCAACAAATTACATTTTCATAATATCCTTTATGCTTTTCAATTATGAAAATGAATAGTTCTTAATATATAAATAATATAAGAATAACAACAACAACAACAACAACAACAACAACAACAACAATAATAATAATAATAATAATAATAATAATAATAATAATCGTTAATATTATTAATATTATTATTCATCAAAACTTTATTTATAGTTATTTATCTGTGATTTTTTATCGTATTTAAATATTATTCGATTTATCGTATTAAGACTAATCGATATAACTAACCGATAAACTAATCGACATTTTCATATTATCCTATGTTTATTAATTATGAAAATGAATAGTTCTTAATATATAAATATCACAAGAATAATAACAACAATAATAAAATAATCGTTAATATTATTAATATAATTTTTCATTCAAAATTTATTTACAATTATTTATCCGTGGTCATTTGTCGTATTTAAATATTATTCGATTTATCGTATTTAAGACTAATCGAGACAACTATTTCTAACTTAGGATTCGCCTCGTATCGATTTGAAGTCAATTCTTTCTCGGATACAGACAATAAAATGGATCGCGTGGAATTCCAAAGAAACTTAATCCAGGAACAGGCGCGCGCGGGTTCGAGAGAACCTTTACTACGTAACTGAAACTTCCGTTGGTTTCATTCGGAGTAGCCGGTTAAAGTAGACGTTAAAGAAACATAAATAACCATGGATTCTAAGGTCTATTAAAGCGATTGCTTCCTGCTAGCTTCACATGAGTAGAAGGTACGATCGATGAAATACTTTCGTAAATTGGAACGAACTGTTTAATGTGTCTATTAATGTTTTCAATCATGTCTATCCATGAGCTCAATTTATTAATTAATCGAATCATCCACTTTCATGTGTGATCGATACATAGCTACACCATATGGATTATAAGCGATACTTATTGGTTCATGAAAATTAATTATAATTACAATTTCTTTAATATCGAATAGAAATTCGTGTATAGAAAGCGATAATTATAAATTGATAATGTATTATCATATTAGCGAGTAATATATATTGTAGTTATAAAATGATAACGTAAATTTATCGTTCGATCGAGTTCTATTTCATTTTTTATTTTCTTTTTATTTTTTTATTTCTTTTATTTTTTAAGAAAGAACTGATTGAACCTCTATTTTTAAAGCGTACGAGAATAAAAATCTCAAATGAAAGGTAACGAATTGTTGATATACTATTAATATAAACACTATCTTTGATTGATTTGAAAGAGACGAATGATCTAATAAAACGTGAACATTGAAACAGTTTTTAGATAATCAAACACAATATGACGCAGACATATTCGAAAATGTTTTATTTGAAAACAGAAGCAGAAATAAATCGCGAAGTAATGATGATAGTAATAATAATAATAATAATTATAATAATAATAATAATAATAATAATAATAATAATAATAATAATAATAATAATAATATATCGATAAAAATTTCCTTCAAATTATTCGTAACAAGTGATATATTCGAAGATACGTTTAAAATCAGTTATAATAATCGAAATAGATAAAATTTTACGAACGTTATACCATCGGTCCGATATAATCCGAGAGTCCCGATTTAAAAGCTAATATTCGATGGGTACGTAATCGATGAAGTGTAAGAAATGTGGCCATTTTCGCAAAAACCCCTTCCCACCCTTCTACCTTTATCCCCCCACCTGCCCTCTATCCCCCTTTTCGATATCGATGAAACCTCCCCTACGAACGATTTATGAGATTTAACCAGGCATCGAATTTCGGTTGGAAACATTTTCGAGACGAGGATCATGCGAGGGAAAAGATTGGAATATGCGTAAACGAGCTGAATTTGCCTATGTGGTGTATGTCCTCCGTGTGCATCCGTGTATATATGTGTATGTGTAGTATTATGTATGTGTGTGTGTGTGTGTGTGTGTGCGTGCGTATGTGTATAAGAGAAAAAGAGAGAGAGAGAGAGAGGGCGGGAGGAGAGATAGAGAGAGAGAGAGAGAGAGAGAGAGAGAAATGGAGAAAGACGGATAGTTGGAAAATAACATGTGGCAGAAAACTGCCAGGAGAGAAATTTCGTCGTTGGGATGAAACGAGAGAAGCGAGGCGGACGCGTTCGATTTGCGGAAACGAGATTTGCCCGTTTGATTGGCCAACGCGATTCAGCATCGACTCCCGATCTCATGGATACGGGCATAAGAAAGTAAAGCCCCATCCAATTCAATACCGTTATGGGATTCTTTACGGTAACTCGCATATATATATATATATATATATATATATATATATATATATATATATATATATATGTATATATGTCATATTAAACTCGGGGAGAATTATTTACATTTTCCATTAACTCAGTAACCATCATTGAAATAATTTCGTTATCATAATTTTTTTTATATAATATTTTTGACAGATGATATTAAACAAAAAAATAATATATATATATATATATATATATATATATATATATATATATACGTTATTTGTTATTATCATAAATCCGTTTAAACGAGTCGATAAGAAATAAAAATAATTTTTATTATCGTTGTAATTTCTTTGATTTTCATCTCAGTTATACATCGTTCCAATTATCTTTCGGATATAAAGTAAAAATAATCTTCTTTTATCTTTAGTCGTGAAAATTTCTTTGATAAACTATCATTCATGTCATATCATAAATCATTGCGAAGGAAGACAGTTGAATGGCATTTGATATTATTTTAAAGAGTTTTCGTAGATTTCGTATATAATATTATTACAATTTGTACGAATGGTTTTTGCCGATTATTAGTAACTAAGCTTTACTAAATGCACGTGAAAGATAGTTTTGGATATATTTAATCTCTTTTGCTATTTCGTTAACTGTATGATTACTTGAATTTTTCATATTTATTATAATAATCTTAATTAAATTATTATCAATGTATATATATATATATATATATATGTTTATAATTAAGTAATTTATGTAAGTATGGTATATACAGTAAAAATATATTATGATAATAAAATATTAAATATATTGTAAAATGTATTATAAATATATTATAAAATTATACACACACATATATTTATATATAAATATAGAATATACACATATATTATATATTTATATATAGGCATATATATTTATATATGCCTATATAATTAGATTTTAATAAATTATAAAATACGCTAATAAAAATCTGATATACCCATATAATTTTATATATAATTTTTATTGAAATATAAAAATTTCAATATAAAAATGAAAATGAAAATAAAAATAAAAATGAAAATGGAAATGAAGGAAATAAAAAGAAAAAAGAAAGAAAGAAAAATGATAAAAACACGGTCGAAGGGTTCGTTTACAAAATATTCAAGAAACTAATAACGATTTTAGTATATCATACACGTAATGACATATTTTAAATACATACATACAAACCGTACATATATCTCTTTACAGAATGTGTTTAGAAATATTGCATGAACTTCCCTGACGATCTAATACTATATATATTATACATGTAATATTCTTTATCCGTGAGAAGCCTGACATTTCCGTTACGTTGTAGACCAACAAAATTATCACTGTTAACGCGTGTCATTGAATAGAATGCAAAAGCTCGGTCATTATTAGTCGAGATAACGTTCGTGATAGATCGTTGATTGTTATTTTACACGTATGATGGAAAATTCCTACGTATCCCGAGTATTAACACGCTCGGAAAAATTCACGATTTCGATCGAGCCGGATTTACGTTCTCTCGCATAAATTGAATGCACTACGATATTGAAACAACAACGACGAGAAAGGAAGGGTCGAAGGGGAGGCGGGGGCACGGAGGGATGGCGGGAGGGTGGGTGTTGGTGGCATGGAGGGGAAGGGAAGAGGTAGAAAGAAAAAAAAACAAACGAGGAAACGAAACGAAACGAAACAAAAAATTAATGAATAAATAAATGAATAAATGAATAAATGAATGAATGAATGAATGAGTGGATGGATGGATGGATGGATGAATGAATGGATGGATGGATGGATGGATGAATGAATGAATGTAAGAAAACGTAAAAAGAGAACAAGCCGAATGAATAGGGGGGTATGGATTTAATTGAAAAAAAATTTCATCTCTTCCCTCTTTACTCCACCATCGCTACTCTCGCCCGCTATCACCCCCCACCTCAAGAAGCAAGAGGAAAAGTACAAAAGAGAGAAAGAGAAAATAGTGAAAGAAAAAGAAAAACAAGGACAAAAAAGAAAAGAACAGACGGGAGATAAATGAGACAACGAAAATAAATAGAAAAAAAAAGAAAGAGAACAGAAAAAAAAAGAGAAAAATTTTACGACGATATTCATCGCTCAAAAGAAATAACGTGTTTCATTGGACGAGAAAGGAAGGTGGTGTACGGGTTTTAGGTATATAAACTCCACACGCCGAGGATTTGTACAGTTTCCAAACGTTTTACGTAGGCCAAATAAACACCGGCCTTAAAATTCACAGCTGATTTTAAAGTCAAAAGATACGGGCGTCGAGAGCACGGCTAAAAGAGTTTAGTTTAGAAAGAAGTAGTCGGTAAGGAAAAATTTTCATTGGCTATAAATTTCGAATAGTATATGTATGCGCGGAGTAGTGCTACGAAGGGTCCGAGGGGTGAGAAGGGGTGAAGGGAGTTGGTGGGAGAGGAGGATGGACGAGAGTAGGCGGCTCGGCGACGTTTCGTAGAGACGTGAAAAATCACTGGTGTAAAACTTGCGAGCCGTAACGTGGGACCGACCATGCAATGCCGGCCGGCACCACCACACCACCATCGACATCGACCGAAAACAACATTTTATTCCTCATAAAATCGATTTCCAATAGTGCCTTTCTCGACTTTTCGCATGCGCTACGTCGATACAGAGAGAATCGCTGAATCGACTCTCTGGTGCTACACTATGCCGCCACTATTACTACTGCTATTACTACAACGATGACTACTACTTTCTCTCTCGCTCTCTTTTCCTCTCTATCTCACTCCCCCTCTCTCTCTCTCTCTCTCTCTCTGTCCGTCTGTCTGTCTGTCTGTCTGTCTCTCTCTTGTTTTCTCTCTGTCCGTCTCTCTCTTTCTGTATTTTTTATTCGTGTCTTCGCAAAGTGGTGAAACGTTTTATTTGTTGTAAATTCCGAATCACTCTACTCTCGGCGTCATCATTCTCGTCGATTTTTGTCTTCCTTTTCTTTATTGCCGGCCATGCAATACGTTTTCAATCGAAAAGCAATTCAAACGTCGCACGGTTATTCAGCTCAATGGGAGGAAAAGATAAAAACAAAAATGAAGAAAAAGAAGAAAGAAAGAAAGGAAGAATTTCGAAATTCTATGTGTAAGCTGTGAAGAATATAAATATCGAAATATAACGTTAAACGTTATCGACGAAGTCTATCACAGTTCGTAACATTATCCATAAAGTTGTATTTGATATATTAATTTGTCGTTTGACATTGTAACATCAGGTTTGATAAAAAGAAGATCATTGCGTCATTTAAAAAAAAAAAAAAGAAAAAGAAAAAATAATCGGACCGAACAATAATTACATATTGTCGAGTTAGATCGATAATTTTGAAAAATCTTTCATTTCTTCGAGTTTAAATATTCAATAACCATAAGTATCATTAAAATTGGTGAGTAATTATTTTAATGGTACGATAAGAAATTTTCTTAACTTTTTTTATATATATATGTGTATGTAATGATCAATGAACGATCGCAATTCTCATAAATATTTACACGTTTTTTTCCTTTTTACTTTGAATATAATCGTAAGATCGCAAAAAAGACATACAAAAAAAAGAAAAATATAACAATCGTGATCTTCGTAAAAATTTGTGTATATGTTTCGAGTAACGAATAATTGCGACTGTTAGAAATATTACACAAGGACTTTTGAATAAATCCGTCCATCGAAAGAATTATTTATTTTCGATCGATATTATCTAAATTATATACCACTATCGCCATACTTTTACGCATTAACTTTTTTTCTAATATAATATGACACGACCGGATCTACTCTAGGAATTTGGAAATCATTGAAATATTGTGAGAACGTCGCAGTTGTCGAATATGTCGAGAGAACGGAGTTAGAGAATAGTTACGTAGAAATGTTATGGAAATTAGAGGAACAATGCTGGACGAAAAGTGAGGGAGAGAGAGAGAGAGAGAGAGAGAGAGAGAGAGAGAGAGAGAGAGAGAAATAGATAGATAGATAGATAGACAAACAGACAAACAGATAGCAAGCAAAAAGACAGACAGGTAGACAGATAGACAGACAGAGAGAAAGGGAGAGAGAGAAAAAGGAGAGAGAAACAGAAAGTGTGTGTGTGTGTGTGTGTGAGAGAGAGAGTGAGAGAGAGAGAGAGAGAGAGAGAGAGAGAGAGAGAGAGAGAGAGAGAGTAACACTACGCACTGATGTCATCAGAACTTCGTATCAAATTTCAGTCCCTCTAGTTTCAAAGCGATCGATAAAAACCGCTTGAAAACGAATACATTAGATTACAAATATCCCCCGTGTATCTTTTCAAACGTACTGCCATTTACGAGTCTCACATTTCAGAATCTAGACAAGCGTGTTCGTTTCTTCTTTTTTTTCTTTTATTTTCTTTTCCGTCGTAACATTTTCAAGAATGAAATAAATATTTATCAATGAATATATTCTGTTGGGGGAAAAAAATAATATATATATATATATATATATATTTAAAGGCACTAACACAAAGAAACTTCCATTACTCTTTGTATCGTAGTAAGAGAATGGGTGTGTTTGATGTATCTTTGTCAAGCAGTTTTGATCAGTACCATTGATAATGGTTGGCATAATAAAAAAAAAAAAAAAGAAACATATATATTTTCAAAGAGAAATAGAGAAAGAGAGATAATAGATAATTCTTTTGTTGTAGAACTCTTTTGAAGCTACAATTATGAAAGTTAAACATACATTTTATCGACTAACGTTACTTCAACTACCATGTCACGAGAACGTATTCACGTTGTTCTTTGATGCTCTTTGTGCGTGATTTTTAAACTGCCATATACATATATACATACATAGCTACATACATACATATATTTTCCTTTTTTCACTGTATTTTCAATCGAACAAAATAGAAAAAGTAAAAAAGAAAGAAAAAAAAACAGAGAAAAGAATAAAAAACTTGAAAAGTCTAAAAGTATTAAAAAAGAGAGGAAATAAAAAAAAGAAACTAGCAGAGGGTTGTTATGATAGGGGTACGGAGAGGGGGAGGGAGGAACAAGCGTCAGATTAAAATGATCCTATCAATAAATGAACTCGAAACGATTTATCGAAACGTTTACCAAACGTAAAGGGGAGAAACGAGAGAACTCGAATCGCAAACGTTCGTTTGTTAATCCCGAAAAATAACAAAAGAATCGATTAAAGAATCGCTCTTACAAAGTAGTACGTACGTACGTACGTACGTACTAATGATCATCGTATCGCTAGAAAGGAATTCAATTCTGAATGCAAACAAAGCAAAAAAGAAAAAGAGATAGAGATAGAGAGAAAGAGAAAGGACAGAGAAAGACAGAAAGAAAGAAAGGCATCTGGTGAACGTGGTACGGACGCGTGCATGTACGCATACATACATGGTTAGGTTTGATAAGAGGAGGTCAGCATCTCCGGTGTCGTTGTTTTTCTTTATTTCGTTTGGTCAGAAATCCTTTTCAAAGAGGAAAAGAACTAAATTGGTTGGATCGGTTGATGAGGAGAGGGGACGATGATAATAATGGAGGAGGAAGTTCTCGTATAAAGTAAATTAATAATCAGACACATTCGCTTTTGTCTTCGCTTTGCTTCGGTTGGGGTGGGGTTGGTTTGGCTTGCCTTTCGCGACTCGGCTCATTTCCTTTTCCTATTTTCCATCCGCCATCTCTCTCTCTCCCTCTCTCTCTCTCTCTCTCTCTCTTTTTTCTTTCGCGTGGTGGTGTATACCTGACGTCATCGTTTGTTTGTAAACCATTAGCGGCTGAGGGTCGGGGGTTAGTTGTGCTCAGACGGACGCTTCCTGCGCTCTCTTCTATCATGGCGACGACCCTTCTCTCTCTCTCTCTTTGTATCACCAGCCGCAGGCTTCCTCTCTCCCTCTTTCTCTCCCTCTCTCTCTCTGTCTCTCTCTCTCTTTCTTCCTCCTCTTACAGCTATAGCACCACTTCCGTTATAGTACCGACTCACCGGCGTTTCTCTTAAGCGCTGCTCGTGTAATTCAAGGGCCACCATACTGTAAGAATAGCCTAAAGCTAAGGAAACCGAGCTTTTGGTTCCTACCTATCTCTTCTACTTTTTTTCATCCCTTTTATTTCTCTCTCTATATATATATTTCTGTCTTTCTTTTTCTTTCCTTCCTTCCTTCCTTCCTTCCTTCCTTCCTTCCTTATTTTTTTTTCTTTCTTTCTATCGTATCGCCGAACGGACCGGCGAATGAATTTCCAAGTCCTATAACATCAATTTTTCATAGGAATCGTCACCACCCCTTTTCTAAAGGTCCTGGTAACAGCCGTACACCAACTCTCTCCCACCCCTTTCTTCGCTTCTTCGCCTTTTGAAATTCCTTACCGAAGACTCCTCGAGAGCTCAGAAAGGATCTCTGAGAGAAAGAGAAAGAGAAAGAAAAAGAGAGAGAGAGAGAGAGAGAACACAGGAAGTCGAATCAAGATGGAGTAGAAAAGCTGACAGAAGTGCATTAAGCTTCAACGTTGAACTCGTAACTGCAACGAGGGTTGACAGAGGCGGGCCTTGAAAATTTATTATGAACCCATTCTCCTACCCCATCTACATTCTCTCTTTCTCTCTCTCTCTCTCTCTTCTATACCCTTCACCTACGGCGATCTAACCAATTTTCACTGATTTCGTCGTTTTACCCTCATCGTCACAACCCCTTTCTTCTCTTTCCCTTTTTGTTTTGTAATATACCCAATATCATCGTGAATTAGCCATTGTGTTCCCATTAAATACACACGTAATCCTATCAAAAAATGAAAAATCTCGTGTCTCTCACCTTAACCCCTACCACCACCTCACCACTTCCCCCACTCTTTCCGCCCCTTGACGTTAAGGTACACTTTATTCTTTTATTTCTTCTTCTTCCTCTTCTTTTTTTATTTCTTTTTTGTTTCCCTTTTTACTTTATTTGTTCCTTTTTGTAACTCTTCGTTATACTTACTTTAATAAAATGAACAAGTTATAAAATGAACGTTAATAAATTGAAGTTAATAAAATGAACAATTTATGGTAATTAATAAAATGGGAAGGTTGAAGTTAACTTTATTGAAAGAAATTTATATACGGGGTTTGAAACGCGTTTCCCAATCAAATATGTACGAAAAAGGAGGGTTAGAGAAAATTGTGATTTTTTTTTTTTTGTAAGAAACGACAGACACCATCTCGTTCTGTGTTTGCATTATTTCTGCTTTTTCAAGGTTATCGATCCATCTGATAAATATAATTATTGTTTGTTCCGTTATAATCGGAAAATATATTGAGAAATAAAAACATGTCTTCTTGTACAACATATAACGGGAAAATATTTATACAGAAATTATTTTCAAAGTTACCATAGATTAAAATACACAGATTACACATATATATATATATATATATACATGTATAAAAAATATCTATTCGAAACAATTGCATAGGAATTTTGTTCCCAATGAAAGAGTATTAAAACGAAACAGAAAGAGAGAAAAAAAATTAAATCAGAGTTAAACTGAGAAGAAACTTGATAGATAATTTTGGTACAAAATATTTCATACATGTTATGTATGATTTTTTAGAAATACGTTTAGAGTAATTCGATGAAACATCTCTCAGTTTATATACCATATATGTATAAATATATAATTGATTACAATTTTAAAGATTAAAATTTATTAATGTCCTTGCGTTATCGCGCGATATACAATACGTTATTCATTATTAATTATCGATACGCTAATAATACGATCGTGATTGAAAATGTTGGAAAAAAACATCGACGAATTCGTCGTAATTTTCGATAGAATCGAAAAATAAATTGAAATGGATAATAGATATTGTTTTTTTTTTTGTGAAACGTGTAACGGGTGGGCATTTTTACGAATAGGAAACTATTTTTATATTTATAAGATTATTAAAAAATATTATTAAATGATATATAACCTGTATTTAAAATAAATGTTAATAAAATTTCTTCACAGTTTGTAGCAAATATTTTAGTAAAGTATGTGTGCAGGGTATATTCTTAGATAATAAATTTCACAAAGATTACGATATCAAAATTAATATAATTATTATAAAACTAAAAAAATTTCTTTGTTATTAAAACTCTCTCTCTCTCTCTCTCTCTCTCTCTTTTTTTTTCTCTTTATTTTAATGACCATTATTAATGATCGATATATGCATAATTCAAACGTAATTACAAACGGTAGTGAAAATCAATGAATTCATTGAAATTTTCGACAGAAAGGAACGCCATCACAATTGGAAGTTAATTAGCGTGTGGAGAGAACGTGTCGAAAGTGCGAACGACAAGTGCTCGTCGTTCGATTTCTCTTCGCCTAGTTTTCTTTTTATTTTTTTCTTATTCTCTCATTCTCCGTTTCCTCTCTCTCTCTCTCTCTCTCTCTCTCTCTCTCTTTCACACACATCACTATTTTTCATTCAATTTTTCTTCGTTTCTATTGTTTTTTTTTCTTTCTTCTTTTTCCTTTCTTTCTGTCTTTCCTTTTCTTTTCTTTTCGTTTCTTTTTTCTTTTCTTTTACTCTTAGTGTTGAAAGCTTTGCACATGGTCTTTGCTGGCGATTCTCGCCATTTCGAGCTCTTTATTGCGCTCTCCCGCCTGTTGTATTTCCTAACACGGCGAATTTTTTTCTGTCTACCAACGAGCCACCGGTAGCGCTCCGTATTTTTAATTCGACGAGTCGCGTTTCCTTTATTAAATTCTACCTGGAGGGGAGGAAAAAAAAATTACACGCAAATCTTCAAGTTCGTCGATGTTTCGCTCTCGATTTACTTTCTTTACATTTCTTTTACTTTTTTTTATTCCGTTTCTCCCGTCTCGACATACGCCTCTCCCCACCGCCACCTCCATCGATCTATCTTTCAGTACTTCACGACGATTCTTTTTACAAAAAGAAAAAATAAAAGAGAAAGAGTTTTAATCGGCGAAGAAAATTTAAGACGAATTTTTTTGCTACGATTTAAAACATAGTTTATTGTCTTATCCTTTATATATTTTTTTTTTACATTTTAGCAAAAAAATTTACAGAAAAGAAAAGGGAAACATTTTAAGAAAATTCAGGTGAAACTTTTAACCGCGATGAAAGATTTCTGATCGCTTAAAAATATTATAAAAATACAGAAAAATCGACGAATTCGATGGTAATTATCATCGTCGATGTAATCGTAATCGGAATACGCAAATGTCGATGGCAATTAATCCGACACAATAGTTGATTTTATTCTATTTAAGAGCATGCGCACGATAGTATTTGTTAACAAATTACGTATCGCCGGCGATGCGAGGATATTATCGAACTAGTCGAAGCAAAGCTATTAAAACTACGTAGTTTCGGTGGGCTCACTATTTCGGATAGACAGGATGTTGTTATTGCTTGCTTCAACGTCACGGTTCGTTGTTAACTAATTTATCGATTATTTGAACAACCGACCACGGGTGTGTTCGTATAGAATGATTGAAAATCAAATACAATGATTGAATTCTATTCAGTTTCGAACTGATATTTCAGAGTCGGACTCATTCTTTTATCTTTTTTTATTAGATTTATCCAGAGTCATTATTTTAGTGGTTGCGTCACGTATTATTCAAAACAGTATACATATATGTGTGCGTGCGTGTATATTGCATACATATGTTTGCAATACACACACACACACACACACACACAGTCTCTTTTATTTTCTTTCTATTCTGTAAAAAGAATCATATGTGTGTATATATATTGTGTGTGTGTGTGTGTGTGTGATTTCCATTCATAATTCGTATAGTACACTTGTTCGTAGTAATAATAGTAGCAGTAATAATAGTAATATCTTCGCGTAAATTCGCATAATATATATATGTCATTAGGTCATCGAGCCAATTTCAATGAAATTCATAAGTCAATGGGTCAATATAAAAACATCTTCAATTTAAATGTAAATATTACCGAAATTAAAATT
This sequence comes from Dolichovespula saxonica, assembly GCA_911387935.1. Lineage (NCBI taxonomy): Eukaryota > Metazoa > Arthropoda > Insecta > Hymenoptera > Vespidae > Dolichovespula > Dolichovespula saxonica. Next base: position 3,785,636 of record OU427011.1, read on the forward strand.
CGTAGAAACTCGATTGGAATTTCGTTTTAAAGGGCAGAATTATCTCTAAATGCTTTTTTCTATTTTCAAGTATTGTTAATAATTAATTAACAATTAAGTACTGTTTTGCAATTTTTGACAAACAAATATGAAATTCGTACTATTTAGCAAAACGAATAATTTAAATTGCGATTGATTTATATAAAAAAAAATACATAAATTAATAAATAATTAATAAATGAATTACTCCTTTTCTGTTTTTTTTTGTTTTTACTGAAAGAATAATCTTTATCCTACATTATTAATAGCCACGTTTTTCATTTGCATGGTAATATCTCCGGAACTGAAGTTCGCGCGTTGACTCGAATCGAATGTCACTTTAAACGAGAAGAATTTTCTCTAATTATTTTTTCTTTTTTTGCGTATTGTTAGCGATTAATGAAGAATTTGTTTTGTAAATAATTTTTACAAACAAAATCTCACGGTACCAGAATCATATTCTTTTACACCAAAAGAATGATTCGAATCGCGATACCGATATATATTCATATATATTTAAATTTATATAAATTAATGAATAATTAATAAACAAATTACTTTTCTTCTTGTTTTAATCGAAGAAACAAATTCCTTCTATATTATTTATAGCCACGTTTTCCATTTGCATTTGGGGGAATTATCTTCGGAATTTAAAGATCCGTAGTTATTTGAAACAAATACGCAAAGCAAGCGCAGAATAAGCGGCTATAAATGTTCCCATAAACTAATAATTTCTCGACGTACATACACATGGGTTAATACTTTTTTTTTTTTTTTATAGAGAATGTTGAGTCGTGTCTACCGATGCAATCAAAAACATATGATTCCATGTAATAAAACACAGTTGACCTTCATATGTTCCCCGCGCGTACCCGCCTGCAAAAAAATTATTACCGTCGTTATTATGAATCCCTCGGTATTCAACGACCTTTGCAAATAAAATTTCTTGATATCACTGGAAAGAACGAAAAGGAAGAAGAATATTCATGTTGAATACAATTTATTTCCTGACCTTGTATGTAACTAAATATTCTTTTTATTTATTTTTACAGTTATAAATTATGTAACATCGTATGTAAATACGATATATACGAATATAGCTAATTGTTACACACATACACATACACACACAAATATACTAATACGTACACCTTTGATTTATGATTGTTATATGTATAATAGTAGTAAATTATAGGAGAAAAAAAATTGCATAAGATACGTTATAGTATTTATATCACATATTTAAATACACTTAATTTATCTGCATATGTAGAAATAAATTATATTAATTAATAATTAAATCTGAGTATATATATATATATATATATATATATATATATCTACGTATAACTACTTCTATATATATTATAATATATGTATAATATATATTATATAATTAATAAATATTATTATCAATGGGAAACGAAGGTAGATGAACAGAATATTTTTTTTTTTATATATTAATCAATGTAGCCTTAAGTACTTATTCGTTCGTCTATCCTTTCGTTGGTTTGTTCGTTCGTTCGTTCGTTGGTTCGTTGGTTCGTTGGTTCGTTCGTTCGTTCGTTCGTTCGTTCGTTCGTTCGTCGTTCGTTCGTTTGTTCATTCATTCGTTCGACCACGAAAGTTCGATACGAATTCGTCCATCTATATTGATTAGTAATAAGCGAAACGATCAAACGAGGTATTTTCTATTTTCTTTTTTTTTTCGTTAAACGAAATAAATATTCGAGATAGCTCAATGCATAACGGCATAGCGTTTTTCTTTGATCTTCTTCCTTTATTTTTTATTCCGATTCGTATTTTATCGTCTGGTTATACGGGATCATCTACGATAGTCGGATTTCATAGTGTAGAATCATAATAAACGCCTGCGAGATTAATTAATTGAATTAATTTTTTTTTACTTTTTAGTTATTCCATAACTATCTTTTCACATCGCAAACGTTCGTAATTATTCAATGAAATTGGTTAATCGTAGTTAAGTATATATTTATATATCATTGTAACGTTCATTTTAAACGAATAACCGTTGTCAATTATTATCAACAGCAACTAAAATCTTGGATTATCTCAACTACAATGCAACGTATAATTTTTTATCAAATATGTAACGATTTCGTACTATCTAATTATATTACGCTCAACGAACAAAATTAACGAATAAATTTAATTTCATCGAAATATTTACCTTTAACGAGTAATTATTATCGATCGTTATAATTAGATATTAAAATTGTGGACCGTCTAAATAAATGAAATATTTCGAATAAAGTTCTTTCGATTTCGCACTTATCGCTGGATAATAATATTGCGGGATACCTCGATAATACGTAATCGAATAATTTTATTCGATTTCTTTCAATTTCAGACCATCGAAACGCATAACAAATGTTCGTATAATCAACGAACGAAATTAATGAGGATATTTAATTTATATTCCATGTAAAATTACAATTTTATTTCTAACGAATTATCATCATTATCATGTATTAATATTTAGTATATACGTTTGTCGCTTACACACATACACACACAAACACATGCACGCACGTTTGATATATATATATATATATATATATATACATATATATATTTCATGATTAGGTATTTTTATATATTTATGAAAGATAGATATGATAGAAGTTGTACTAGGAACGTTGAGCTCTCGGCTTTCAACACTAATGGTGTTGCGAGAATCGTTCGGAAGGCATACCGAGGGGATTGAAAGCATCGTTAAAAGGGAGTTACTCGTGCGAATATCTCTGTATATTTATGCGATATATCGACTACTGCCCTGCTAACGCCTCGCGTCAACGTTTTTTCTCTCATTTAATATCTCCCGTAGAGTATCGAACGAACGAAACTATCTCTCTCTCTCTCTCTCTCTCTCTCTCTCTCTTTCTCTCTTTTATACGCTTTCAAAATCCTTGCAATTTTTGTTTTCCTTTAGAATTAAACGACACCACACACACAAACAACGTAAGAATTGTACTTCCATTCTTCTCATACGAATATTGAACGTCATACACGGATATACAGTCACCTTTCGTCATTTACGATAGTATAATTTTATAAGAGAATGAGAAACAAACAAATAAGAACGATTATATATATATATATATATATATATATATATATATATATATATATAAACTTGTACGTGTGTACATTGTGTGTGCGTGTGTGCAAATTTGCGTGTATAAATGTAAATATAAATGTATATTTAATCAAAATATATGAGCTGCAATTGAAAACGAAATATGAACGATGTATAAATATATAAAAGTATATACGATGTGATTGGATTTAAAAGAAAACAGAAAAATTTTTCGATGAGTTTAAAGATCGTATCGAAAACTAAAATAAACAAAAAAGAAATAAAGAAGATTACAAAAAGAAAAAGAGAGAAAAATCAAACGAACGCAGAAAAGGTATGATTAAAAGAAAAAGAATGTTATTAGCCGTCCATGAATGTATCCTTCTACGAATACATACACGTAAGGTGAAAACGAATATGATAGAAATCCCATCGAGGGTGAAGAAGTAAATGGAAGGTTCTTAGAGAAAAACCGGAAATAGAAGAAGGAACCATGACTGAAAGTTTCTCGAAGGGAAAAGTGCAAGACTCGCTCGAAATGAAATCCATGGACCAAGGTAAGATTCTAAAGGTAGAGGTATACTTAGATAAAAGGTCGCCTCATTATCGTATTACCAGCGTTCCGCCAATATTATTCAGTCTTCTTAAAAGCATAGTCACGGTTATTCCCTCATCTTTTACGTCATGGAAAGAAGATGAAACTTTTAGGATACCTCATCTACTTCATTTTCTTTTTCTCTTTTTTATATATATGTATGTATATGAAAACTTTTACGATTTTCTTCAACCCCGATCATCCTTTATAAAGACTTCGATCTATGAAAGAAAATACACTCTTCTTCAGCCATCATTAATGTATCGAAAAATAACACTTGCACAATAATTTGTTTTGGATTTTTTTTCTACGAGTAACCGCGTACAATTTCTTTATCGCGATTAAAAGAACAAAATAATTACGACAATTGTCATTAATAATATTGTCGGATAGGTAAGAAAATAATAACTGTATAAAATTACAAATAAAAAGAGATAATTGATAGCTGTCACGAAGTTGTCCGATATACATGAGAAAATAATAATTACGGGTTACGAATGAAAAAAAAAAAAAGAAAGATAATTCATAATCATATCTATTATCAATGAATTCGATAAACGTAGTGTTTTATAATTTATTATTATATCTAGAAAAATTCGATAATCTTAGGTAAATATTTATGCGTATACATGTCCAAATGGTATATCGTTACAATAAAAACAATAATCATAGGTTACTAATAAAAAGATAAAGGATAATAACTTGGAAGATGGATAATCTTGAAATAGACTATCTTGACATTTTCCAATGATTGAGGAAACAATAATTATGCATCATAAAATAAATGCAATTAACGTACACTTTGATAATCTTTACCAGTTAATCCTCGATATTCTCAATGGCACACACAACTCGATTTATTTTTTGATTTTTCAAAAATAAATATCTCCCTGGAGAACGATCTATTTGACGTACTTTTCGCCCTTTACGAATAAAACTTCCTGCCTAACTATATATTTATACATATATGTATGTATGTCTGTCTGTATGTATGCATGTATGCATGTATATATGTAAGTACGTATGTATGCATACTTATATAACTATGTATATATATATATATATACATATCTATTGCTAATAAAACTCGCCTGTTGGCTGACGGAGCGAGTATCATATAGTTCCCTCGAGGATAGTGATGCAGCAAATATCAAATATCCTCTAACCGATCACCCCGAAGGGACATCTGTTCATTCGACGAAAAACAAACTTGAATGTGTTTAAATGTTTCGGAAATTTCCAAAATCGATAGCCTACTTCGATATGTTCCTGTCTACATCTGTGATCTCTGATATGTTTAATATTTAATATATATATATATATATATATATATATATATATATATATATATATATATATATATATATATATATACACGTCGCATGTTCAATATTCTTCATATATTATGAAAGTATTCAATATTGTTTATACTATATCATGAAGATATTCAATAGTGTTTTCATATATGGTAAACCTGTTCAATATTGCTGATATATTATGAAAAAGGGTTTGGCATTATTTATAGAATACTGAACATTTTTAATATAGTTAATATATGATAAGTACGAAAATTAATGTTGCTTTAGTGATTAAGAATTAAGGAGTGATTGACTTGCGAACTCTATTACCTTAAGTTATGTATTTACTTTGTAATCGAATTGTACGAAAGTAAGAATAGTAAATAAATGATGTGCGTCTAAGTAGATCGTCCTTGATCGCTGATGGATTTTTGCTCGAGCGTTGCTTAATCATGTTTTAACAAAATTTGACAATAGATTAAAAAAAAAAAAAAAAGGAAAATTTGGAACGTCAGTGTAAAGTATTCTCCCTTCAAATATTTTTCTAACGCATTGAGTACCCGATTAAACGCGAGTTTTCTTTTAATATTCGAGTATATTCCAATATTAAGTATCCTCAAACGAGTTAGAGGTCAGAATGGTGAGCACATCATCATTATCATCGTTTTCCTATCATTTTTACGGATTAAAAATGATTTTTATAATTTGTATGTTTGAAACTAACGTATTATCTTCCCAAAATATATACACCCATATAAGAATTGTTTATTAGTTTTGACCGTAGGATAGAAAAATTCCCTTGAAGATCGTAACATTCTTTATGTCTTAAGGATACATAACGATAATAAATCAAAGTTCACAATAAAAGATACTTTTTTGGTGGGGGATGGGAGTAGGGGTGGACGTAAATAGTATTACCAACACTATACACTTTTCGGATACAAGTGACAGTTCCATTTTTCAAATGCTTTAAGTATGAAAAAGTATAGATGAAAATAAATAATCAGCGAGATAAAGAGAGAAAGAAGAAGAGAAAGGAAGAGACAGACAGAGAGAGAGAGAGAGAGAGAGAGAGGATGTGTATGTTTGTATATATAAGAGAGAAATAGAAAGAGACTATAAAACAGAAAAATAAAGAGAGAAAGAGAGATAGAGAAAAGTCGACACTCTTATTCGTCACGTTAAGTCGACTTTATCAAAATATACAATCATTTTTATTACTTCTACAAAGACTTTTTCTTCTCTCTCTCTCTCTCTCTCTCCCTCTCTCTCTCTCTCTCTTTCCCTCTCTTTATTTTTCTCTCTCTTTCTTTTATTCTTTCATTCTTTCTTTCTGTCTGTCTTGCTTCGTAGAGAAAAGATTTGCAGGTGAACTCTCGCCCGAGGCGGCGGCGGTGGTCGTCTTTCTCGTAAATTTTTTCCCGCCTTTTTATTGCGTACCTTCGTCTTCATCGCTCAAGCCCTGACAACGTGTAGCGCGACGATAAAGTTAGGGGTTTTAGTGAACTCCGCCTGTCGCAGCGATGATACGTGCTTAAGTTCTACCGTACGAAGGATCTTGGAACAAGCACTTCAAACTAAGGACAATTTATATTCCTGATTTATTGCAACGTTGCATAGAGATGTTAGACCGTGCAAATGGGGGGGGGGGTAGGGGGGGACGAGCGTGGAGAGCGAAGGGACACGTCACAAATCTGTTTTTATAATTTCTTAGAAGATTTCATTCGGTCCTTTTCGACGTTACCTTTCCTTTTTACATTTTTCTTTTTTTTTTCTTTCCTTTTTCTTTTTTTTTTTTTTCTATATAGAAATTAAATTTACACTATCTCTTTTTTGTGAGATATCAATTTGCGATGATGAATTTTGGGTATATTGATTAATCGCGATCAGATTGACGCTCCTCGTTATTCCATCCTTTTCGAGATTTTATTTTTTGTTATTTTTTTTTTTTTTAATAAATACAATTAATTAACCGATCGTCGCAATTTTGTCGATATTACATATGACGAAAAATCGTAATCAAATGATCAATCGGTAGAAGTCGATAATTAGAATAGGTTAGACAAATAAATCGGAGTAAACTTTTATCGACGATACGTCTTTGATACTCCTTGCACGGAGCATTAAAAAATTAATAAAATATTTAAATTTATAACACACACGCATACATATAGATACATCTATGATTTTGTAAAATTGGATTAATGAAAATCAAATTTAAAATAATGTCAAAAGTAAACCGAAAGATATCGAAACTTTTCTACAGAAAATCGTCCACTTAATCCGATATTCGTCTCACGCTTGTTACCCAAACGAGATCTAAACCGAAGAAAAGAAATCTAGATCGTTTGAGAGGATATCTTATTTTCCGTGTCATCGATCTCACGACGACGACAGAGTCAAACGAAATACGTAGGTCAATCTTCAGGACGTGTGTTAGTTATTTCTTTCAAATTCCAACCTTCCGGAAAAGGCTCCTTTCGATTTTCTTATCGAGACAATCATCTTAAAATGATTAACATTAGATTCTCACGGAAATCTAATTCTACGTACGAAAATCCACGCGATATTTAAGAAAATATAAAGAATTTATTTTCATGCTTTTTAATTAAAAGGAAAAAATTATTTCTGGAATCTAATGATTTGAAATTTAAAAATTATGTAAGAAATCTAGTCGCACACATAAACACATACAGAGAACAAGAGAGAGAGAGAGAGAGAGAGAGAGAGAGAGAGAGAGAGAGAGAGAACGTGAGCACGAACGTGAGAAAAATTAATAAGTCCATAACCAACAAAATTATTGTTATACTTTTCTCTACCATACTCCTGTTATTCTTAGAGAAAATATGTTCCTACGAAAAGGATGTTATAACATCTATTAGATGTTACATTTAATTAGACGCGTAAAGATCCTCCCTTCCCCTCCGAACCATCACGTAAATATAAGAAAAGTGAATCATTTAAGGAATTATACGAAAGAAAATTGTTTTAAACATCCTTTTTACCTTTAATAGCGACAAATGAAATTCTTGTCGGGAAATAATTAAATTTAATCGGGCGTAAAATGACAAACAGAAGAAAATGTAAGTTAATCGTGGATAGTTGAAAAATTATTTTCAACATTCTCTCTTTCTCTCTCTCTCTCTCTCTCTCTCTCTCTCTCTCTATCTCTATTTCTATCTTTCTTCTATCTATCCAGCTCTTTTTATTCACAAGAGAAACGTGGATTTAAGATGAAGTCTCATCACGCCCCGACTGTATAACCCGAGGATAGATCCTATCCACCTTTCACAGTATCCTCTTTCGTCCTTCGTCGTCCATCGACGCAAGACTCTACTCCCGATTCCACCCACCAGCACCACCATCACCATCACCATCACCACCACCAATCCCTTTTTCCCTTTCCTTATCCTCTGAACCTATATCCCCGAGGCTACTCTCCCTGTGTAATAATTTCATTTATTTGCTAAATCCCGCCACGTAGACATCGCGAATGATTAACGAGCAACCCAAGGATCTTACGAGGATTCTACACACGTACACATACGTACATTCTTATCTCTGTATGTCTGTATGTAATATCGTATTTTGGTCTCGAGAGAAAAAGAGAGAGAACTATTTCACCTATTCCTTTTTCCAGGAAGGAAATATTGAAGAAGGGGAGACACGAAGAGAAAGATTAACGTTTATATATATATATATATATATATATATATATATATATATATGTATGTATGTATGTATGTATATGTCTCTGTACGATATAGGTGGTAATTGGTGAGGAAACAAGATCGTACACCTGCAATGCTTTACGATGACTTTTTCTATTCTTTTCACGATATATAAGCTATATATATATATATATATATATATATATATATATATATTTCTGTGTGTATATATATATCACAGAAAGGAAACGAGAAAAGGTTGCCGAAGGAAATTAAAAGCTTCACCCTTTACTTCTTCTTTCTTCTCTTTCTTCGTTTTCTTATTTTCTCTTTTTACTTTTCTTTTTCTTTATTTTGTGTGTGTGTGTGTGTGTGTGTGTGTGTGTGTGTGCACGCGCGCGTACGTGCGTTCCTTTCTTTCTTTCTTTCATTTTTTTCTCTTTCTCTTTCAAATCCACAAATACAATTAACGTACTTACGATCCCTTCTAATTCTTATCAGAATTATTCCCGTTTTTCTCGCGTTAAAGCGTTCCTTTCGATTATCCCAACGAAAGTAAAAGTAGTTTCACGAAAAGTCAGTAATTAAATTGCTTGATTAACGTTAATAATTATTCCACAAGTTTCCGAGATCGTTGATGCAGTCTTCGTTACTTTTCTCCGCTTTTCATTTCTCCTTCTCTCCTTCCATCCATCCATCCATCTATCCATCCTTCCATCCTTCCTTCGCCTTCCTCATTCTTATTATTTACGAACGTTGAAATGTGCTAGGAAATCTAAAGGAGGATCTTAAATTTTGTTTATTTCCAAGACGATGAATAAAGAGATAGAATTTATTACCATATTTTTATGTTCTCCATTTTATTATTAATTTCAATCCTTCCTTGGACATTTCCTTAGCAATTCGTTTTATTCCTTTTTCTTTTTTTTTTTTTTTTTTTTGTTATAAACCATCGGAGTTCTCGTCATTATCGAAGAATTATTAATATACATCGCAAATGCGAATCGAATATATCCTATAGTTTTCTTTTTTCTTTTCACTTCCCTTTTCTTTCTTTTATTTGAATTTTTGTTATATTTTATTATTTTGTCTTTTCTGTTTTTTTTTCTTAATTCCACGCACTCTCCTTCGTTTAAACGCGAGTGCATTTTTTTGACAAGTATTTTACAACAAAAACATTACGCTTGTATACGTGGAGTTCCTTTCCTCTTAAATACGAAATAATTATTGATTTTATGCGACGGACTATTCTAATATTTAATGAAATCGTAGGTAAAGGGTGTACGTTGAACGGAAATGACTTAACGTCAAATTGAAATAACTTCACGAAGAATTCATTCGGAAAATTTCACCTATTCCCATTCAATTATATTTCTATAGTTTTTCCCCCTCACCCAACCATCCCTCCGACCGCCCCCTCCGACGTTCTATTGAATTTCCCTAGCATTATATTAAACATGTTGATAATTGATTCTCGTACATTTGTATTACTTTAAACAATGATACGTTCAATACTAATATTATAATAACAATATAATGTGTGTGTATAGCATATGAAAAGAAAGAAAAAAGAAAAATAAAGTACAAATGAATATTATTTTTCGTTTTTTGACTTGTATATAACTGGGTCCTAAAATTATTAAATCTATTTTGAACATATGTCGACATTCAGGCATATATATTTATGTTGATAAATATTTTCAAATAAAAATTTCAAAATTTTTAACAATTTAACGAAGACATTATATGACGAAAAAGGAAAGAAAATTCCTTCTTTTTTCATGTTCTTTGTGACGAGGAATAAATTAAAAACAAAAAAAAATATACATTACATCGAGTTGACCAATAAATAATGTCATTCAATATAAAAAATACTCTACAGGGTTATATATTTACTTATAAAATACTAAACATCTTTTCGCAATGAAACGATATCAAGATATAAAATTTATTTTCATTTAGATATAAATATTATTCTTTTACTTGGATATAAAGTATGAACAATTTTTAAATATAACAAACGAACAAACGAAACTACTACACGGCGTTATTTATTTAGATATTAGATAGCGAACATTTTCGGATAAACAAACAAACAAAAAAATGACTAAACCATCATTTATATAGATATAAAGTATCGAAGAATATTTTTGAATCAAACCAAAAAAAAAGTAAACCGATAACATCCGTTATTTGTTTTCGTGTAAAATATGAAACGTATTCAATGAAAAAAAAACTAATGCCATTTATTAATATATAAATTATTAAAAACGTCGACATTATTTCTCGGTCAATCCGATAAAACAGCATTATATATACGTACATACATACATACATATATATGATAGAAAAATGTCTGATCATTTTCTCTTCGATGAATACGAAATAACCTGTGGTTATGAAAAATTTTCAAGAATATCGTTCGGCGTCATTCGTTTTATCGGAACGACATCGCTTCGGTATATAACCAGTCAGCCACGGCATTAACGAACTTCGTAGCCGTACCACGGTAAGGAAGTTTAGTAAATTTTACATGCACCTTCAGTCACGTTGGTACATCTTTAAATATTTAAAGCCTGGAACTTCGGCTACTTCGGCATTTTAGAATGTAATTTAAGTATTCCTCGCTTTAACGCCAGAGGAGAAACTTGTTCGTAACGAAACAAGCGATAAATGGACAAAAAAACACAGAGAAAAGACAAAAAAAAAAGAAAAAAGAAATAAGGAAGGAAGGAAACGAACGAAGAAAGAGATCGAAAGAAAAGAAAAAAAAAAGTAAAAAGATTGTACAAAGATTGTACCCGAAATGATAAATAATTGTATAATAGTGATGAGAAATTTTTTTTTTTTTTTGATAAAACATCTTTTTAATCGCATAAACGTCGTTCCATCGTCGCAAAGGCCATAACGTTAACGTTAACATCGGCGATTATATACGATCTAGTTCGGGAACTGAGAGATAAACTTTCGTCGAGCTTAATGCAAGATAATTACGCACAGTAGAAGGGTAGTTTCGGGTTTATCGATCGTACGAAATTCAACGCAAGTTGGAAGCAGCTAACTCTGAACAACGATATCGATCCCTGTCTTACAACGGGATACCTAAATCGCGAATTGGTTTGAATTGACGTCGAAAATGATAACGGAATCCTGATAAGGAATTAACTTGTTTGTTTGTTTCAACGAAAATATATAATATTGTTTATTTCAACGTAAACCTGAAATATTTGTTATATTTCGATATAATATTAGGTAATTAATCTATTAAGAAATAATGTTTAACAGTTAACGTCATGATATTAAATGATCGGGAGAATGGAATTTGAAAAAGAAAGAAAAAGAAAATAAATAAATAAATAAGAGCCTAAGAAAGCAATGAGATATGGGAGAGACATAGAAATAGACTTAGAGATAGAGTGATAGAGAGAGAAAGAGAGAGAGAGAGAGAGAGAGAGAGAGAGAGAGAGAGAGAGAGAGAGAGAGAGAGAGAGAGAGAGAGAGAGAGAGAGAGAGAGAGAGAGAGTATGGTGAAATATTCTAAGAGAAATACATTAAATCGTAATGAAAACTACTGCTACAACTATTCCGGATTTATATACTATCCTACGCTTCGCTCGTTTACCCGTTAGAAAAAACAAACATTCTCGAACATATTTGCAGGTTTCATTGAAACATTGTTTTCTTTCTCTTTCCCACGTTTCTCAAAGCTTGCCACCCGTTCTACGTCAAAATGAAATGAAACGAAATGAAATGAAACGAAACGAAATGAAATGAAATGAAACGAAATGAAATGAAACGAAATGAAATAAAACGAAACGAAACGAAACGAAATGAGATGAAATGGAATGGAATTACACTTAAATTAAAATTCGACATTACAACGTATCGGAATAATAAATTCATCGGCTATAATCTTACGAGTTAAAAGGTAGCTTAATTTTTTTTCTTTTTTTTTTATTTTTGTTCCTTGCGCTCAACACGAAATTCTTAGCGAAATATCTCGTGGTTAAATCTTTAATAGCGTCGATACGCGTAGCTCGAAGTCAACGTCTCTTTCGTAAATCAAATGCAGAAGATTTTTATTAAAGAAGAACTCGTAATAAGCTGTACGTAAACATAAAAGCTCCCATGAAATTGGATTTTCAATGAGAATAATGTCGAGTCACTTATTAAAAATGCTTCTCTATACGACAGAGGCACAAATAATAAAGGTACGTATATAACATAATACATAATGCTTACAATTTTTTAATTCATATCTGTTTCATAATATCGAATGAGAAACATTTTAATGAAAACGATCAAAAGTTTTTTTGTATATGTACGAAAGAAATTCTAAAAAAAAAAAAAAGAAAAAACCGAATGAAATAATATATATATGCATATATTATATGAATATATCTATCACATATACCTATAGAGTGAATAAATAAATATATATATATGTATATTTTATATATTTTATATATTTATAGAATTTCTTTCTAAGACTAAACCTTCTATACATACTAAAACTTCGAATACATTTGAACATCAAATATATATATATATATATATATATATATATATATATATATATATTTCTTTTTAATATATATTACCTTACAATTAATTATCAGTAATATTAATGATATTCGTCTGAACATTCTAGATGTTAGATCTTTGAATTTCGTACTTTGACTATATATCATCTTTCGTCTAATGCTTTCTATCTGCTTTCTTTTGTTGATTACCATCTCTCTGTTCTGATCTTAAACGTTTTTTATTCATGAGATTAAGCAACATATGCAGACACAAAGAAGAACGGAATACTAGGGATCGATTAGAAAATAATTACGTCAAATGTGTATAATAAATATACTATTAATATAATACTATCGTATAATAATAACATACCATAAATACTATAATATATATTATCTGTCGTTTCTTGAACATACTATTCGTGTGCAACTATACATATACGTATATATATATATATATATATATATATATATATATATATATATATATATATATATATATATATTATCTAAATTTATTTATATAATTATTATATTCTTTATTCTCTCTCTCTCTCTCTCTCATATTCAGACAATAGATAATGTATTATAATGTATGTAGATATATATATACGTATATATCTACATACATATGTATGTGTGTATGTGTTTGTACTATATATACATGTATATCTTTGTATACATAAATCATAGATGTAAAATAATTGAAAAGGTCGTCTGACTTCGAGTCTACGAAAGGGTAGAAGATTTTATCATTGAATTATGAATCACTATCTAATCTCTAAATCGAACTTCGACATCAATTCACGTTAATGCATTAGGAACGTGTTCATAGATGCTTTTACGAATTACCATTCGGATTGGTACGTATCGAGGAGGATGAAAACGAAATAAAAAAAAAAAAAAAAAAGAAAAATGTAACAAAAGAATTAAAAATAAAAGAAAATAAATACCAAGACAGATAACAGACAAAAAATAAACGAGAGTCTGTGTTATCTGATATTATAGAATTCGTTTGATCGAACGCAAGCGATTTTTAAAGGAGAGACAAGATTAATATATGCATTTGTATATATGTATTAGAGCGTACTATATCTAAGATAAGACGAAAAAGGGAATTATAATGGTAACTACGTATATAGAAAAAATTATTGGATACCGAGAAGGTAAAAGGTAAAAGGTAAAAGGTAAAAGGTAATAGGTAAAAGGTAAAAGGTAAAAGAATAAGGGGAATGATGAAAGACGGGCAGTATGAAACGTAATAACTGTGCCGCTAAAAATTCATAAAAATTACGGTAGTAGTCGGTTAAGTCGAAGTCGTGCTACCAGAAATCGTTTATGAAAGGAAACCGGGTGGAGTTAGCTCTATGGTCGGCGCTTCTCGAGCATTCAAGAAGTTTCCTTTACCTAATGCGAACGGTAATTTCTCTTCCTGGGAGTCGTCTTCCAACCTTCGAGCTTCAACCCGAACCCGCTTAACTCGTTCTCTTTCTCTTAAACTCTCTCTCTCTCTCTCCCTCTCTCTGTCTCTCTCTCTCTCTTTCTCTCTCGATTCAGTTTCAAAGGACGCGAACTACTTATTTAGTGGCAATAACGCTTGCAAGAGAGAGAGAGAGAGAGAGAGAGAGAGAGAGAGAACGAATATTTATTACACTGAAACACGTAAACGTTAATTTTATAATCAGGTATATATGTATATACTTATGTACGAAATAAAGGGAAAAATTAATCGAACAAAATTTTAAACGTATTATATATTAATTGGAAAAATAATAGTTAATTCATTGACACGATGAAAACATGTACCGATGATTATGCAGTTGACCTGAATGAAGGAAAATGGTTAATTTCATTTATTATAAGAACGGTTATTTTCCTTCATTGGGAGTCGTCTTCCAACATTCGAGCTTCAACTCGAACCCGTTTAACTCGTTCTCTTTCTCTTAGATTCTCTCTCTTTCTCTCTCTCTCTTTCTCTCTCGAATTAGTTTCAAAGGACGCGAACTACTTATTTAGTGGAAATGACGCTCGTAAAAGAGAGAGAACGAATATTTATTACACTGAAGCACATAAACGTTAATTTTATAATCAGATATATATTTAAATATCTACGAAATAAAAGGAAAAATTAATCGAACAAAATTTTAAACGTATTATATATTAATTTGAAAAATAATAGATAATTCATCGATACGATTACATGTACCAGTCATCGTGATAGTATTCGAGAAATAAAAAATATGAAACATTAGATCTACCGTATCAAGGTAAATCCTTAAAACAGAAAGTAGGAGAGGAAACTTTTATCTGAGTAATTAATTATCTTAACTCTTTTAAAAATTTTCCCTCTGATAAACGATTTTCTTTCGAACTTTTTTTCCTTACTATTTGCCAACAGAAAGATACTAATTATTACGATTCTGCGTAATAATAATACTAATACTATTACTACTACTACTACTAAGAATAATAATAATAACAACAGCAACAACGACAAAATGAAAGAAAAAATTTTGTCCTTCTCAAATATAAATATTGATATAAAAACAAAATGACGCGTACCGTACATATGTGCTTACACCACATTGGCAATTGACATACGTATTAGAGAGCCATTATAGCTTTCAAAATTCTTAGATTTCGAAGGTATAGGGTCTGAGCTTGAAAGGACATTTCAAAATCTCGACAGTGAAATTTTCAATCTCCGATCGAACGGGAAGCGCCGTATACACACACACACACACACACACACATACACATATATACGCACACGCATATATTTATATACGATCTATGAGTTCAAACCAGAGAGAGAGAGAGAGAGAGAGAGAGAGAGAGAGAGAGAGAGAGAGAGAGAGAAAGAGAGAGGTAGATAGAAAGAGAAATATGATAATAAAGAGGTTGTGTACCATATCGCAGCCAGATTAGAATGGGGCGTACCTAGGCGTGGTAGTATAAATCTGAGAGAATTTAGGGGTGGCAATGCTTTTTCCGTGTCGATTTTCCAATTTCCGATGGAACCCACAAAACGTGGAATGTCCCTTTTGCTCTTGTGATCATTCGAAGACGTAAAATTGCAACCATTCTATGATAGAAAAGGAAGGAAATAAGGTAACTCGTTCTTCCTCTCTCTCTCTCTCTCTCTCTCTCTCTCTCTCTCTCTCTCTTTCTCGCACTTAGGGAAGTAAAGGGTTACGTTTCATCAATCCACTCTTACCTTTTTCTTTTGCCAGGAAGGATTCCGTTGAAAGTTTGACTTCGACTTCCTTTCTCTGTACGTACGTATGTATGTACGTGTGTGTGTGTGTCTGTGTGTGTGTAGGTATGAACGTTTATATGTTTGGAAAACACGCGTCGGAACTCTGCGAATGAGACGAAGTTTAGTGAGAAGTTCTCCATGTCGTACAGCTGTCCATCGAATTCCATGCAACCCTCTGAGAATTACGAGACTCGAAAAGCATGTTAGAGAGAGAGAGAGAGAGAGAGAGAGAGAGAGAGAGGGAAGGAGCGAGGGAGGAAGGGCGGGGGAGGGTGACATACAACTTACTTCATATGTTCGCAAACGTTAAGGAATTCTATACTTCGATCGATTTTTGATCGGTGTTCTATTTCCTTGTCTAATGATTTCGTACGCATACACACATCCCACACCCCCACACACACAATCGCACATACGAGTATATGTTTTTATATGCATATACATATGAATTTATTTACTCGTCGAAAAAAATATTTTTCTTTCTTAAAGAAGGTAGAAAGTAGAAGTGGAGATAGTTGGTACTTTTCAGTATTTTCTTTTCTAACGATTTCGTACGACTTTCTGTTGATCATTAACAGAACTAAGACGATCGTTATCGTATTCAACAATATTTTCTTTCTTTTTTTTTGTTTTTTTATTAAAGAAAATTATAATTAAAAAGATTGCACGTTTGAAATAAAATTATCCAAATATCTTGATTTCTCTTAAAAGAATTTTATCATTTTTGATACTACCATATATATCTAACATTTTTCTATTAAGAATTAGTTGATACAAGTATTATCAAACTCGTCGATCCATTCTTTCGTTAAAGAAAAATTATCGTAAAATAGATTGGACGTTTGAATAGAAAATATTTGAACATCTCGATTTTTCACGTTTAATATCTAATTACAACGATAATCTATAATAAATAATTATAATAACAATAATTTAATGATTAACATACATATATCAATATAATATAATAATTACCTAATCGTATGACAATTGTTATTACCAAATTCCATCATTATCAGTTATTACCAATATCCGTCATTTATTTCCTATGCCAATTTTTCACCATAACAATTCTTCCTGTATCCATTGCTCCGCAACAATGAGAAAGAATACATTGAAAATTTCCTAATTACGTACGCAACGGAAGGAATATAAATTTTATATTAGATATAACAAACTTGATATCATATAATTGTTAAATCAAACACTATCATTCTAATCTCACTTCAACAAAGGGAATAAACCTAACGATGATATAAGATCGGTTTCTCTATATCTCTATATAAAAAAAAAGAGAAGAAAATGTAGATTATTGAAGGTGAAAAAAACGAAAAATAAATGTATGTATGTTACAATTTTAATTGTAATCATATTATAATTATAACCTGAAATATATATATATATATATATATATATATATATATATATATATATATATAATGTTATAATTAAAACTTTCGTAAATCGGATAAAACGGAAAGAAAAAAAAAGGAGACTGATCAATTGGTGAGAGAGAGGAAGAGAGAGGGGTATTATTAAAAGGAACGTTTAAAAAGGACGAACTTTACGCTTCCCTGTAAAGGCATTCTCTATGCTTCGAAAGAGAGAGAGAGAAAGAGAGAGTGAGGGAGGGAGGAAGAAAAATGAGAAAGAAAAATAAAAAGAGAGGAAATTAGAACGGATTCTCCATGCAAGAGAGTAAGTCTCCTTCTCATTCCCTCTTGTATAACTAATTAGCGCACGGCAATCGGTTCGTTGTCGACTTTAAGATCTCTCTCTCTCTCTCTATCTATCTCTCTTTCTCTCTCTCTATCTATCTCTCTCTCTCGTTCTCGCTCTTTCACAGTGATGCGATTGACTTAAGAAGAGAATGAGTGACTTAGTGAGCGAGCAAGCGAATAAGTGAGAGTACAAGAGAGAGAGAGAGAGAGAGAGAGAGAGAGAGAGAGAGAAAGAGAGAGAGAGAATGCAATTTCCGCTTGGTGCTCTGCCGATCCGTATTCCTTCCGCGAGCGAGAACCTTTCAAGATGATTTCTCCGCGAATCACCGTCTCGTCGCCTAAACTCCGAGCCGCGTTTCGCTTTAATTACCGCGCCTGAGAGAACACACTCCGATTTCTCAGCTTCCTTCGCTCTGTGTTTCCCTGTCCCTCTTATTCTCCTTCTCATTCTCCATCTCTTTTTAATTTTATTTCTCTCCGCGTCTCCTTTTTCCTCTACTACATCCCGTCGGTCGTTGGGTACCGCCATCACATTTTTCCTCTTAATACACTCCCCTCCTCTTATTCCATTTTCGCGTATTTATTTCGTCTTTGCTTTTTTCACCCGTCGTTTATGTGGTGATTGACGGTCAAATATAATTCGACAATCGAATTAATATAATAATAAAATGAAGTAATTTGACGATTTTTATAATCTAGATTATTAATTATTAATAGAAAAAAAATGTGATATATGTATGTATAAGTGGGTGGGTTTTAAGCTGTAGTATTCGGTCTTAAAAAAAAAAGAAAAAAAAAACAAGTAATTCGAGATTCGTTAAATGTAAAAAATAAATTCTCTGACAATCGTATTAATATAATAATATAAGAAGTAATTCGACGATTTTGACAATTATTAATAAAAAAAATGTGATATATAACCATATTGGATTTAAGCCAGAATATTTGGACTTCTTCTTTTTTTATTATTAAACAATAATTTAAGCTCCGTTAAATATAAAACATAAATTTTCTACTATTCTCAAGAGATATATAGAAATTTCTTCTAGTCCATAAATTCTCTCGATACTAGATGCTGAATAAAATTCAACTTTCCTGTTCTATTCTTTTCTCTTGTACTTTATTCCGTTCTCTCCGCACTCACACTTAGTCTTTTATATTGGTTATCATTTCTCTATTTCGCTCGCTCGTTATCGCCTTCTTTGTGTTAATTACGTTCAGGCAAAGTACGTCCAGACAAAGCGCATTCAGACAAAGTGCGTCTAGACGTCGCCTAATCTCCGAACGTGCATAAATATTCATCTTTATCACTGACTATTTCTAGGATTATGTCTGTATTACCATTCCTTCGACACTCACACACAAATATACACACACGCGTACATTTTCTTAATCCTATTTTATATGGAATCATTAAAAGTGATGTGATATTTCAGAAAAATCAAAATTTCGGAGTATTTCTACAATCTTGTTTATCATTATTTTTTAGAATAAAAAAGAAAACAAAATTAATGAATTTGATAACGATTTTAGCATATTTCTAATTAAACGGGCTACTTTATTTATCATTATTTTCTGAAATAGACAGAATAATTGATCAATTTTACAATGCTCATCTTAATCTCCGTTCTACCATGTAAGAATGAACATAGAAAATAAGAATAAAATCTAAAGTAAAAGGAAATAATAAAGCGTGAATGGAGATAAAATTTAAGGGGAGGGGTTGGGGTATTTTCCACGCTCGATGTACGTACACTTTTTGCGTGTTATTATAGAGTATTCGTGTTAGGATTCGTGTTCGTAGGAAATGTAATAACTCGTATCAGTTTTGAATTTATTGACAATAATCGAGAAGTTTATACGAATCCTTATATTTTAATGCGTCGTCAATAATCATAAAATTGTATTAATCCATAATGGTCAACATTTTATTTGTTTAATTTATTATTTGTTTTTATTAGTTCAATCACTTTCAATATCGCTTTCAATATCAATTTTTATTATATATATATATACAATTTGAAAAACAGTATCATACAAAATTTCTATCGATTTGTTTTATTAATACCGTATGCCGAAACGGTTTAGTACAGATCAATCTATTCGTCTAATACCTTGCATAATTTTTTGCAGATAAAATATAAATGAGAGTTCTCATATTGTCATAAATTTTTATATCACATTTTACTCTTATCGCGAAAGTATACTTTTAGTATCTTTAAAATGTCATCAAAAAATTCTTGGAAATATTTCGCATAAAGTCTCGGCAAAATTCAACCTGTTAATTTTAAATGAAGTTTCACGTCAGACGTGACTTTGAAGATTTCTCCATAAAAGAAGAAAAAAGAATAAAAAAAAAAAAAAATAGTGCACCCACGTATGTGATGACCTCATATTATGAAAGGATTAACATTTGAATATATATATATATATATATATATATATATATATATATATATATATATATATATAAAATTCTTATTAGAAAGCATAACGTTTGATCTTCATAATGTCACCAAAAAAAGTTCTTAAAAATATTTCATACAAGGGTTCTCGGCAGAAGTCAACCTGTTAATTTTAAATAAAGTGTCATGTCAGACGTGACTTAAAAGATTTCTCTCCGTAAAGAAAAAAAAAAAAAAAGAAAAAGTAAAACGAAAGACAGAAAGACAAAAAGAAAGAAAGAAAGGAAAATAATACAATCACGTCATATCTACAACCTTATATATCGTGAACATTCGTCCTTGATTATACAAATTTGGAGTATAGTAAATCCCTGTTAATAACGTTAAATCGTTTGTCAACGTCTTACTCAAGACACGATACGAAGCAAGAGCGATAACAAAAAAATGATAACGCTTGGCGGTAGGGACGAGTGGTGACGAGAGGCAGAAGCAGAGGCAGTGGCAGAGGCAGAGGCAGAGGCAAAGGTACGGGGCAGGCGGGGTTGGAGAAAATTCTCAGGTCGAATCGAAGCTTTCAATGGCGGCGTTAGCACGACTAACGTTAAACGTATTTCGTTTCTTTTCCTCTACCCATCGGTATCATTTTTTTCACTTTATTTCTCCCCTTATCCCACCTATCCACCCCATCACCATCACCCTCCTCAACCATCGGCTTCTTTATCTTCTTCTTCCTCTTCTTTTTTTTCCTTTTCTCAATTCGTGTCACGTTCCATCCAACGGGAGATGACGGCTCACATCTCGCTTAAAATAATATCCTGTGCAAATGGAAGAATCGTCTCTACCATCGTACACTAATACACATAAACGTATATATATATATATATATATATATATATATATATATATATATATATATGCATGAAGAAGCGCAGAGATACATACAAATACGTGCAAACGAGCATAGAGAGGGAGAGATACACACACGCACTCTTTTCCTATCTCTCTCTCTCTCTCTCTCTCTTTCTGTCTTCTCACTAGGGTTCCCCAAGGAACACCCACGGCACTCTTTAATTCAGCCACGACTCGCTTCCTATTGGCACTGCTTCGTCGCAACACTCCAAATTGACCTGCAATCTGGAAGATAAAAGCTTCGTTCGTTTGCCGGTAATTCTGGACAAGGAATGAAAAATATGTGGATGGGAAACAGAGAGGGAGAGAAAGAGAGAAAGAGAGACAGACAGATAGACAGAAATATAAAATATAAATAAACAGATAAATGGATTCGTTGAGTACTGATTAAACATTAAAACATTTCGTGGGAGTAATATCATCAAGATAACTTGCACGAACAAATATAATGTTAAAAATTAGAGCGTTATCTCTAAATTTATCCTCTTTTTTGTCTTCTTTCTTGTAATCACGTATGTAACAACGAACGTACGATAATAATGTTTGTTTCTCCTGTAAATTATAAAGTAAGAAAAAGTTCACTTATAACTTTTTATAAAAAAGAAAAAAAAATAGAAAAAGCGATAAATAAGAAAAGCATGACAAAATAAAGAATAGAAGAGACTTTAAAAATTGATATTAAAAGACGACATTAGAACACGAATATTATCAGAATTATCTACAATGGTAAATATAATGTTACAAATTAGAGAATTATTTCTAAAGTTATCTTTTTTTTTTATACCTGTAATCACATGTAATACGTTAGATGTAATGTAATTACATGTGTGACAATGATAATATTTATTCCTCCTGTAAATTATGAAGTAAGAAAAAGTTTGATAATAACTTTTGTACAAAAGAAAAGAAATAGACAGATAAATAAAAAAAAAAAAAACATAAAAATAAAAAAATAATAATAAAAGACCGAATACTGATAATACATTACAAAAAAAAATTATCAAGATTACTTGTATAAGTATAATATTAACAATCACAAAGAATCATTTTTGAACTTATTTTCACGTAATGACTAATGTAACAACAGGTTCATAATTAATAACAAGTTATTCATGCATGAATCGTTAATAAAAATAAATTTGCGATAATCTCGTGCATAATTAAAAAAAAAAGAAAATGTCGAATAAACGGTATGGGATTCTCACAAGTAGTACGCCGAATTCGGATCAAATCAACAGCACGTACGTAGTAATATAAAGAAATACGGCACAACAAATAAATAAATAACGAATGAAGAAAGAACAAATGAAAATTGTAAATATAAAACAATATTGATTAGTGAAATTTATTTATTTATATACCGTACACGGAAAATCGTAGGAATGGTAGTAAATAAATAAATAAATAAATGAGCAAATCCAAATGTATGAGAGGGAATGACGCAGCCGATGAAAATATAATGGTTAGTTAACTCTGAAACTAAATAATGCGAATTATTTTATTTTCTTTGTTCGATAAATCAGAGAAATATATTTATACGAGTTTCGGATGATAAATAATAAAAACATCGAGGAAACGAATGAAAACGATGACGTGTACAGATACAAAATAAATAAAAAGAAGAAAAACAAAGACAAAGACGAGAAAAGGAAAGAAAATTAGAAAAAAGAAGAGGAAGGAATGCAAAAGAAAAGAAAAGAAAAGAAAAGAAAAAGAAGATGAAGGAAAATAAAAATAAAAGGATGGTTATATAGGGTGTACATCGAGAACACGCGAAGTCCTGAAGTCAACTGCTACTCGGTAGAATTCATTCCGCTCTGTTTACCTCTTTCTCATTCTAAGTAAGAACAACCTTCCGTGTGTGGAGTTAGAATACCCGTGTACTCTCGCCGACAGTCAGTCGATCCTGCGCTTGTCCTCTGAAAATAAAAGGTCATTCATGCGTTCAACGACATGACCCCCATCCCCCATCACCACACCGTCGTTATCGTATATACGTTCCTTCGCGTTGGTTGGTCTTCTACGACGAACCCTAACGACTACGATCCTACGTCGTTTATTTGCTTTACGACATATGCAACATTGTGGCTTCTTTTCTGCTTACATTTTATTTTCACTTTAACGAACAACGCCAACGCGCGTTCTCTTATTTTTCGTGTTTTCTTTTTTCTCATCGCGTTCAAATCGATTTATCGAACGAATCGAACAGGATTATTATTTTTATAAATGATCAAATCGTATTATTACTTTTTATAATTGCACACGTGTAAATTATTTTGATCAAGAAATAGATTAACCTATTAAGTTCGATAGGTTTTCTATGCGATGAGATCTGATGTGGTTTGTCATTCTTATTTTTCTGTTCTTTTTTTAGTACCTGTATATGTATATAAATCGATTATAAATTAAGGATCGATCCTTTATTAGAAGCGATAGATAATAAAAAAGATAAATATATATATAACTGGCTGGAGAATATGATAAAGTCGAATTAATATCGATTGTTGGTTTAAAATAAAAAAATTTTTTTTTTTTAACGAACAACCAATTTACCTTCGACTGTAATTAATGTTTATAACAATATTAGGTCTGAAAACAGATTAATTCAATTTAAATATAGTATATTTTCTTTTAATCACCCGGTATAAGTGTAACAATATGGCGACGAGTTTCATCGTATCTCGAGAATATTTCAAAAATATTTACAATTATATAACTTCGAGTATTCTAAAAGTGTTTAGAACGTACTTTTTAACTTTTATTCGTTTGACTTTAGATATTCGAGAAGTGTCGATAATATTTAGGTATTGATAGATTCGATGATTAATAGATCACGTTTTATAATTAAAAGTACTTTTTCATTTTGTAATTCTAAATCTAACACAGATTATATATACAGATTGATTATAAATTGATTTATAAACTGATATGATTATAAATGATTCCATCTGTAGAATATTTTATGATTGCGAAATAAAACATCCGAATTTCAAATTAAATCAAGAAGTTCGATGATTTTTAATTTTGAAACTCCTTGTATTCCTTTCTATTTATTTGATCAGTTAGAAATTTTAACCAATTATCTTTGAAAAATGATGAAACAAGTATAGACCTAATGTTAATAATTAATGCGATATTGACACGTGAGGTATATTATATAATACTATATAATTACGGTATTATTATATAATACTAATATTAGTGAAACTTAAAGGAAAAAGAATAAAGAACGTTAATTATATTAATTAATTAATTAAATTCATCGATCGAATAATACTTGAACTGTTAAAAAATATACGAAGAAGTATGACTAGAAAATCTCGATTGTACGTAAAAGAAATATAATAGACGTTTTGAATATTTATTAAATCATGTATGCTATTACTTTTATTTCGTTATTATAAATTAATTTTAAAAGGTATAATCTCAAGTTTCAATTTTGTTTCAGTAAAATAGTTACTGAGTAATTATAATTATAAATATGTTAATTTAAAAAAATTTTAACGTTAAGCTCTGAAAAAATTAATTTAAAAGATTACGATTAAAAAATAAATGATTCAAGGTCAACCTTCGAAAAACTTAAGGAAAGGAATTATAATTTTGTTTGCAAAAGAATGAAAGAAAAATAATAAATAAATAAATAAAATAATAAAAATAATAAATAAAGAAATAAATGAATAAATGAATAAATAAATAAAATAAATGAATAAATAAAATAAAAAAATAAAAATCAATTCAATTCAAATTCAAGTCTCAAAAAATCTGCTAGAGCTTTTCCTTTTTTTTCTCGTGTAAATAAATACACGATAAAATAAGAAGAAGTGGAAAATTTCGAACGTAGGATATTATGTATATATATATATATATATATATATATATATATATATATATATATATATATATATAATTTGCATAATAGAAAGCTGAATGGTACATGGGGTTATATTAATCGATTAAAAGGACACAAATAAAATAGCGTGCATCAAGCAGTACGAATGGTACGTCGTATCAATGCTTTTTTATGTCGACATGTATATAACGAGATGAAAATGATACGTCGTTATCGCGGAAAATTTCCTCCAAGTACGTTTGCAAAAACGATACCCACGCGTTAATTATTTCCTCGCGTCGAGTTATATTCCTCGGATATAGGTGTGTATATATATATATATATATATATATATATATATATATATATACATATATATATATGATAAAAATAAATAATAAAAAGCAAAAAGAAAATGCCTCGTTATCGGGCACGGATCGTCCAAATAATTGCCTCGTTTGTCTTTGAAACTTTATTTAATACCATTGAAAAAGTTTAACGCATAGTTCGATTGCATCAAACTCTACCGATTGATAAAGTTACATATACAGGGTGGACAAAAACGACATCTGTCATCGATATATTAAATGAGATAAAAAATAAAAAATAAAATAAAAACAAAAAATAATTCATCTCAGATTATTTTAATTTCCATGAGAAAACTATTGGACTATTTGAAAATAATATTTTTTTCCTTTTTCTGTCGAATTTCTATTCTTTTCTTTATATGCACATAATTTTTAACGTCATAATTTTATAATGTGAAAAATGACAGAGTTTGAGATAAAACAAACTTTTCATATCGCAAATTACAAAATACCATTATCAGCTAATTTTTTATTCTCCTTGATTATTTAAGGATATTTAAACGTTATGAGAGAAAAAGAGCGATTGTTATCCCCTTGATAACAAATTTCAATGATATTAATATCCTTTTCTTTATTAATTTATTAATTTCTGCTAATTTACGATATGAAGTATGAAATAGTTATGAATAATGAATTTTTAGATAAAAAAGAAATAGTTATAAAAAAACATAACGATTCGTTCTTTACAAAAACTCATCGATTTTATTTAGATATTTATAAACGTTATAAGATAACATATGTGACTTTGTGAAGATTAATTTTGAGAGAAATTAATATTATTCTCTTTTTAACCACTTTCAATTTTACGAATTAAATTATTTATCGATTATTATAATACGAAGTATATGATATCTAGTAAATGAAACTTATTAATTTATTTCTTTTTCTACCATTTGTTTTTTTTACTTTTATCAATTATACTTATATAATATTTTTGCATTATAAAAGATACAAATATATAATATCTCGCCAAATATTCTTTACGTTGATCAATAAAGAATAATTAGAAATAATTACTTTTTAAATCAGATATAAGATAAACATATGAAAATTTGCTTTTATCTCATGAATTATCTCAAGATATTTCAACATTATCGGGTAACTAATGGACTCTGAATATTTATTCATAAAGAAATTTATATTTGTCTTAATCATCTTTAATTTTATAATTTTTGTAATACGAAATATAAGATATATAAAAATAAAATATATTAATCCATTTCTTTTTAATCATTTTTATTTCTATCATATGTACTTATATCATAATATTAATTATATATAATGAGAGTATATTAATATTACATTAAAAATACTCGTTTTTATCTAATATCACGTCGAATAGTATTTCTACGTTGATCGATAAAAAATATTTCGTATTGTTTTAAAGAATATTTTTCTTCAATTCGAAAATAATACTTTATTCGAAGAGTAATTTAAAACAAAATAGAAATACAAATATCCCTTCCAATCGTTAAAAAATTTTTCTTTTCATTTATACTTATACGATAATATTAATTATATACAACGAAGCAATATTAACATTAGATTGTAAACGAAAGAAATTATAAAGAAATTATAGAAATTATAAGAAATTTATATAAGAACCATAACGTTTTTCAAATTGAATAATAACGAAAAACAAATTCGTTTCCCGTATCATTTGAATTAATTATCTACAAGATTATTTAAACGTTAGATTCCAAATAATCACGACGAACGTCTCGATAAAAGATTCCCTCTTTTTATATTTCGTTGAATATATTTTTCTTTTTCTTTCCTTTCTCCAAGTTGATCGATTAAGGATTCAAAAAGGTATGGGGTAACTCATGGTTAGGCATCCGTTATCTCATGAATTATCACTAGGTAGACGAGGAAGGTGTATCGCGTAATTAAACGCAAGGATCCGTTGTTTGCACGTCGTTAAGAGCGAGGAAAGCGTCCGAAGCTTTCATTAAGCAAAACCGCTCCTTCCCTGTCCTCGAGAGTGCAAGTAAATCCGAAGCGACTTTATATTCGTGCTAAAGGCCGGGGTAAGGAAGGGAAGGAAGGGAAGAGAGGGATAAAAGAGAGATAGAAAGAGAAGGACCACTCGAAGAAGAGACCGGTGAAGAGGTTGAAGGAAGGATAAAGGTAAAATTGAAGTAAAAAGGAGACGAAAAAGTAAAGGAGGAAAAAAAAGTATAAAGAAGAAAAATAAAGAAATGAAAGAAATGAAAGAAATGAAAGAAAGAAAGAAAGAAAGAAAAGAATAAGACATAACGGAAATCTCCGGAGTTCCTTAATGAGAGGAACAACTCAATGCTGAGAACACGAATCGTTTGCTGATGAGTGATTTGCGAGCGAAATATGTTCCTCGTTTTCTAACAAAAAGAAGAGGAAAAGGAAAAAAAAGAAAGAAAGAAAAAGAAAAGAAATAAAGGGAGAGGAGGAAGAGTTTAATAAATGCGTCGGTGTGATTAATATATTTTGTTAATCGTATAATCTTACGCAGGGAGAGTAATCGATAATTAGATAAATAATTAATTTTGACAACGTTCATGAATCAAAAAACATTATTAATTGATGACGTATTTAAGAACATTATATAAAGTCGATAATTTCGTTTAATTTATTATTTTCATTTTTTTTTTTTTTTTAGATATATGCAAAATATTCTTTTCATATATTGTATAATTACTGATTCATTATCGATTGTAAATATATTGATATTTTATAATTATCATGTAAATATTGGATATGATTAATGAATTTCTTTTTGTACAATTATTAATATTATTATTATTATTATTAGTGTAGCAAGTATATCAGTCATTGTCGGTTACAATACATATCATATATAAATATGCTTTTTATGTAAATTGGTAAGTACACTAATATTTATTATTTACAATACTTCCTATTACAATGACTAATACACACACACACACACACACACACACACATCAATTACATAACTTATTTTAATATTAAATATTTTTAGAAATATTATGTAAGAAATATAAGCATGCCTCTTCTCTTTTAATTAGTTACCGATATATTTATTGGTAAATATATCAATATGTTCCACATATTACATATAATATATTTTCTTGTTTATTTATTTTTTATATTTTACACTGATCGTAAATAAATAAATAAATTATTTAATTAATATATATATATATATATATATATATATTTTATGTACGACTAATCATTACTTATTACTTACATACATAATAGATTAGAACAATCATTTAGTTGGCTATAATTTTCGATTTAACGAAAATACGAAAGAGTTGGTGAATTAACTTTGAACACTAATAACATTTATACACGCGATCATGAACCATCGTGTTTAATATTTCGACCGGTCGGTAGAAATGTCGTGTTCTTTTTGGCACCAATATAATATAATTCCATTAAAAGAGAACGGTCTACCCCTATACATCTCTCTCTCTCTCTCTCTCTCTCTCTCTCTCTCTCTCTCTTTCTCTCTCTCTCTTACTCTCTTACTCTCTCCCTCTCTTTCTTTCTCTCTCTCTCTCTTATTCGATACAGTAGGTAACGTTCATTGCGAGAGGCAACGAAGCACAAAGCGAAAACTCGATGAGCGTACCTATAATCCGGGAAACGAACGTAATTACAGTCCTGTCGCCAAGTCATTAACAACGTATCCATTTGGCTGCACCGTTTACGAACTTTTTGGCTTTTCCGTTGGCACCATTGCCTTTTCATACATTTACTCTCTTCCCACGATATTTTTTATTCTTTCTCTTTCTTCCTCCCTTTTTTTCTCTCTCACTCTCTCTCTCTCTCTCTCTCTCCCTCTCTCTCTCTATTTCTTTTTTACTTTCGCCATTTTTTTCTTTACCAGTAACCGCACAAAAGGTCCATCATAAATTATGTCTCCATGTCTTTCCTTCCATCTCTTCTTTCTCTTCTGTTTTCAGTTTTTTGTTTCACTTCTTCTGCCTTTCTTCAATTTTATACTTTTTATCTATTATCTCTCTTGTTCTTCTTTCTTTTTATTTCTTTTTAAATTCAATTTCTTTTTAATTTGAAATATTTTTTTAATATAAAATTCTTTTTTTAAATTTTTAGCTCTCTTCCTTCCTCTATCCTCCCTTCCCCCTCGTAATGCATTATCGCTGCTGGTCGTGTACGAGCCGCTGCTTTACAACGCGAGTGCGTGCCACTCGCTATCTCACGTTGGCATTTTTGTTACTATAGAGAACTCTTCGTAGTCGGGTGGAATATTAAATGAACGGAGACCCGTGTCCCTTTTGAAATTGTCTGTCAATTTTTATGCTAGATCCATTAAGGCTTAAAAGAATACGTTTCATATAATAAAAGTAGCAAGCGCTTATATATATATATATATATTTCAATACCAAAGATTCGTAATTTTAATGATCATAATATAGTTTGGATCCGGAAAGAATACAATTAATAATATCGTTCGTGTTGTATGTGTATTTTGTATTGGTTAGAAGTTTATTTAAAAATATCGTTATAATATTGTTTAATTTATATAGAGACTTATGGATATTCGTCAATTGTGATAATTTTTAATGGGATACAAATTTTTATATGTTATTAATTGTGTGTTAACGTAATTTCGTGCCGCGAGACATTAGTGTTAATGCTACAATAATTTTTTATAATTATTTTCGAAATAAATAATTCTGAGCTGCGATTTCATTTCAATTGACCGTCGAATTATTCATCTCTGCAACAATATTGGCCGATGCTATGTAATTGATTATAACAGAAGATATCAGAAACGTTATAATTGATATAAAAAAAGAGAAGAGTAAATAAAACTAATTGAAAAATTGAAAAATATTCCAAAAGATAGAAGCAAAAATTTTTTAAATGATTACACACATACACACACACACATACATATGTGCATATATATTTGAAAATACAATAACTGAACAATACGATTTAGTAGTACATACATAGTAGAACAATATTTAATAATATTATTATTTTGTATAAAAAAATAATAATATTGCTAGTCTCAAAAATCGAAAAAAAATATTTTAGTTCCTAATATAAGTAATATGAGAAAATATTTTTTTTATTAATTCTATTTATCTTAAAATTGATTCAGATAATTAATATTTGAATTTTGGATTATATATATAGTTGAATAGCTGTAATAATTTGAAAACTGTTAGTTATATACTAGTATATAAGATACTATATAGAAGTACTAACAACTGTAAATACACACACACCCACATATACACTATATTTGTGCTAATATATATATATATATATATATATATATATATATATATATATATATATATATATATATATATATCCTCTATAGATACTAATAGTCTCGGGTATAGTAAGCCAGGAAAATATATTTTCAAGCATCTCCATCCGGCTTTGAAAAAAAACGCCATATGCACTATCATCCAGTATTTCATAAAACGCTCCGAAGAACCCAGTTGCAAATCCAAACTCTCCAGCGGCAGTCGTCACGTTTATCGGATGTGGCCCGTCCGTCGTTGGGCCATACTACTATTTTTTCATTCGACCGAAAAGTCATGTAGTGACCGATGTGCCACGTTCTTTTTTCTTTTTTTTTTTTATTATGTTTTTTTTTTCTTTCGTTTTATTTTGTTCTATTGCACCTTTATTTTGTGACTGCTCCTAAAGAGCACGAAATATATACCCGGTGTATAAGATTTTTAAAGAAATTTGTTCTGACACGAATTATTTGATTTAAAAACGAAGATAATATCATGGCATTTATATTGTCTTTCTCTCTACCGAAATTTTTCAAGATCATTCTTTGTAATGGCAATATCTCGAAAAATTGAAAGTTAGTGTGTGTGTAACCATTTCCTTCAAAATTTACTTGTCTTTTTTTTCTTTCTTTCAAGTAGAATATATTTCCAATATAAAGAATGTAGATTTTTATTTAAAGAAAGAAAAAAAAATTGATCTCAAAATAACTATGAAATCTAATAGTATATAACAAGCAAAACAAAATAAATTCCAGTATATAATATCTCTCCATTTTGAAATCGGATAACTCAATGTCAGAAGATTTTTCTCAAAAATTGCGCGTTTCCGAGATACAAATTTGGTAATACTTTATTTTTAACACCCAGTATATTTATACTTATACGTATATACATATCTCTATGTGCATCTATCTATATGTGGATATAACAGAACGGTGAACACGGTGAGCTGTCATTGACCCAACAAATTTATTACTACAATATATACATGTTACAACACTTTTATTATTTTTCGCAGAGCCAATAACAGTTAAACAGAATGAATCTAGGTGTTCTAATAAAATTATCCTTTCTTTTATTTTCTTTCGAATCATTTATTCGAACTCATTCATCGTTTCCGAATCAAAAGATACATATATATATATATTTATATATTTTTTTTTTCGAATCATTTGAGTAAGATCCGTAAAAAAATTTAATTATTTTTATCATAAAAATATTATTTTTCCGAATATATTAAAATACTATGATTATTATTACATTTTATAAATAAATAAATAGATAAATAAATATACATATATAAATACAATTGTTAATATTTTTTGTATAATTTACAATTATCAAATGCTATTATATCATCATCATCAGCATCATCATCATCATCGTCGTCGTCGTCGTCATTGTTTAATATTGCACAGACAATATTTAAAAGTTGATATACGTATATACATTATATATATATATTTTTTTTTATGTTTTCTTTTTTGTATCATTATCATAATCATCATCATCATTATTATCCAGAAAATATCGTCACGTTCTTGTACCGTCAGATTTCTCGATCTCGAGGAAAGGATATGAAAGGAGATCGGTGACGAGTCAGCCAAGATAATCCTATTGAAGTTTTCTAAGAATGTGTGTTATATACGTGCCTATACGTCTACAAGAGAAAGATAGAGAAAGAGAAAAAGAGAAAGAGAGAGAGAGAGAGAAAGAGAAAAATAGGAGAAAAAGAACGACACAGAGTTTCATTTCGTGAGCTGGGATCCTCTTGTAGAGGAACCCTTGAAACGAGTTACTCGTACTATACATCCTTACATCATCTCACCCCCTTTTCCTTCCTACTCTCTCCTCTCTCTCTCTCTCTCTCTCTCTCTCTCTCTTTCTCTCACCCCTTTTTGAAACTCGTGAAATCAGACTGGAGAAATCTCAGGTTGGTCCTTTTCTAAAAGCCGAAAATAATTGTGGTGGCCAAGGAGAGGCAACGCCACGTCGTCGACGTGAGCTGAGTATCGGCCAAAAAGTTTTCCAGACCGGTGAAATCATCCCCGTAACGTTTTCTCCCTCTCTCTCTCTCTCTCTCTCTCTCTCTCTCTCTCTCTCTCTTTCTGTCTCTCATTTTGTCTGTCTCCGTCTATCTCACTTACCACCCAATCATCCCTGGGCCACCATTTTCTTCGTCTTCATCTTCGTCTTCGTCTTTGTCCTCGTTTTATTCTTCTTCCTATTCTTGTTTTTTCTTTCCTTCTTCTATTCTTCACCTTCTAACTACCCAGAAAGTATTAATACATACGTACATACATAAATATTACATACATACATCAGAAATCTTTCCACTTTCTCCATCTTCCACGATTATGAAATGTACTATGATATCAATCTATGTATGTACGTTCTATTATTCTTGGACCGATAAAAGAATTTAAACAGTGACATTGTAGTTGATGAAATTAACTCTTCGCAGTATGTATGTAAATTGTACGATATATTATATGATATAAAGTATTTCTATATTTTATATTAATTATTTCATTAATTATTTATTTCCTTTTTTTTACTTGTTTTAAGATTTATATACATACGTATGTAGAATTATTTTTAAATTCATCTATATATACATATATATATTTATGCCACGTTTGAAATTTCCTAATTTTATTATTTTCTATTATTTTTATTATTATTATTATTATTATTATTATTTTATTTGTTTTATTTGATTATTATTATTTTATATCATTTCTTTATTTTATAAAATTGATACACACGTGTACAGATAAAAGACATATTTGTAAATTCATATAAGTATAACGTTTGTATCCTTTAAATTAAATATATCATTAATTCCTTATTCTTGAAGGTTGATATACATATGTATATGTATACAGAAAAATATTTTGAAATGCATATGTAACTTTTGTATTTTCAAAATTAAACATGCTAAAGAATTTTTAAATATATACATACGACTATTATATTTTTTAAAGTAATATAATTATTCCACTCTAATTCTTTATCTTTCAACTTCGTGGTACATACTTATCGAATAAACAAAAAATGTTTAAATCTATGTACATATACTTCCGTATCATTCGAATGAAATATTTCACTAATGCTTCAATCCTTAATATTGTTATTTATTTATATCTTAAAAAAAGAAAATATTAAATGTACAATACATATGAAATTTGTTTATCTTTCGAATTAAATATGATTATTGATTCTTTATCTTAATCAGATCAATACATGTAGACACCTATATATCGAGAAAGCAATTTTTAAATGTACAAGTGTGTTCTTTTTTTTCAAAAAAAAACCGATAGAAACGAAGAAAAAAAGAACTCAACAATAGTAACATTCGTTCGTAAGATGGACTAATTAATATAATTGTCAAATATTATATTAATCCAATGAAAAATCCTGTTCGAGTAGAACAATCGAATCGTTTAATCTCGTACATCTCGTGATACAATCGATCAAATAACTCCGTAACGTTCCGAACGTTTTCTCATGTAATAAGTACTAAGTATCTGAAGTAACTAACTAAGTACTTACCACTTTTATTACATTGATAAATTGGCCACGATTTTTCGCAGTCTCTTCATAAAAAAAAAAAGAAAAATAAAAAAGAAAAGAAAATATAAGAAAAAGTACCAATCCGAAGAACGAAACGAACGTTCTAATCCGTCCAAGTATTATGGCACATACGAACGCGACCTGTTCGGTTTACGAATCGAAAAATCAAAAAGAAGAACAAACGAAAGAAGAAGAAGAAAAAAAGAAAAAGGATAAAGATAAAAATAGAGGAAATATAGAAGTGTATAAGAGGAGGAAAAAAGAAGGAGAAGAAGAATAAGAGGAAGATGAGGTAGAAGAAGAAGAAGAAGAAGAAGAGGAGGAAGAGGAAAAGGAAGAAGAAAACGATAAACGAACGTGCCTCGAAGAAAAAGTGGATCATAGCCGTAGAGATATTTCGTGCCACGATCGATCTCTCGAAAGTAATAAGAACGTTTCCGTTCGATTTGACCCTTTCTCAACGATATCGTGCTTCTTATGAAATCTTGATGAAGACTTCTCCGAGTCTATTCGAAAGGCACCCTGAGACAATCGTTCGTTCGATACTATCGTCTACACGAATTCTCGAGAGTGAATTCAAAGTCCTCATCGATCATACAGGATGGTTTTTTATTTTCATATATTTTTCTCTTATTTTTTTTTTATAATTTTATTTTTATTTTTATTTTATTTTTTTTTTTATCGAAAGGTACAAGAGTCTTATTCGTTAACTTAAATCTACTCGATATATCCTCGATCTTTCCTCGTTCCAAATTTATTTACATGTGGTTTTTGAGAGATAAATAAATCAATTATTTGTTTCTTCGATCATTGTTTATGATCAATATCGATCTGTGAATACTTTTACGAAAGAAACGTAAGTGTGCAATGTTTGTGATGTTTGCTAAGAAGAAAATTTATTGATTGATCAATTACACAATTATTTAAAGATTTTTATTTTTATTTTTTCTTTCTTTATATATCCTAATGTGATTTATGCACTCGATAGACGAAGCATTAACGTATGTATTATACGAACATATATTGAATTGAAAATTCGATTTTTGTTTCTTATATTAGTCTCTATAATAAAACTTGATGTATCAAATTTGTGAAAAAAAGAAAAGAAAAAAAAGAAACAAAATTAGATTAAAAATCTGATTTTTCATTGGTTTTGGTGCACAAATTTGATCAATGGTTTTTAAAACAAACAAATTGTAAATGTATGTGTATTACGCGAACGTTCATTACAAAAATAAACAAAAAAGGAAGAAAAAGAAAAATAGGAAAATTAAAAATCCAAAATTTGATTTTTCATTAGCCACAACAATGAATCATTTTCGAAAAATGAAAAATAAAAAAGAATAAACAAAAGAAAAGGAAAGAGAATCAAGCCAAGAATTGGATTTCTCTCATATGGTCACTCTGTAACTCGAATTTTACGTTACGAAAAAAGGAAACAAAAAAAAAAGAAGAAAATGATACTAACAAAGTATAAACGTATAAACGCGAGTATTATACGAACGTTTCTTTTTCAGAAAAGAGAAAAAGAAAAGAAGGGAGAAAAGGAAAGAAAGAGATAATAATAATAAGTTTCAATTATCAATAATTTTCATAAGTAAATTTGATTTACGGACTTTGACGAACAAAATATAAACGTATTATACGAATTCATTCGAATATCTGCGAGGATCGTTTCCAACAGCTTTCATTTATTTTCATTTTTTTCCCCGTTTTTCTTTCTTTCTTTCTTCCTTTCTATCTTTCTATCTTTCTTTCTCTTTTTTGTTTGTTCTAGTTCCATTCCACGTAGATACGCGTTACAAACGCGAAATTAAAAATTCGTTCCTTCTCGCATATACATATACCCATATATATATATATATATATATATATATATATATATATATATATATATATATGTATGAATGTATGTATGAATGTATGTATGTACATATGTATAAAACGTCTAATTTGCAGTAGTAGTCCGCTTGAAATGAAATTTTTTAAATTTCTCTTGTATAAATAAGCGATCTCCCCGTTTTCCTAGAAACGTCGGCGAGTATACTTCAAAAAGAACGGTAAATTACAACTAAAGTATAATCTTCTAATTGACTTTTAATTATTTGCCCGAAAATTTATAAATATGATATGTTTTACGAAAACCACCATGGGAACCTGACACAGCGGGTAATCAGATTTGATTAATCAAAGGCAGAAATTAATTACGGGTGTAAAATCCATTGTTCTTTTTTTTTTAAATTATTTTTTACAATTGTTCGAACGAATCTTCATTCGTCGTGATGAATTTAAAATATTATTATTGAAGTAAATTGATTTTTTATACTTTCTTTCTTTCTATTTTTTTACTCGCTGTCTAATAACCTTTAAACGTTATTATTAACATCTCTAAATCCTAGTTAAATTTCTGCGATTTTAAACTTATTTTCCTTTTTTTTTCGTAAAAGGACAATAGCTGATAATTATTCGATTCGTCATTATATACATGGAGGAAGAATTTTCTTCTGCTTTTTTTCTCTTTTCTTTTAATTTAATCTTTCAAATAACTCGATCTTCTATAAATAAATAAATAAATAACTATTTACTTCGCTCGCGTTCTAATATCTCTTCTCGCTATTATTGACGATATTACGATTAAAACTTCATCTCATTTGTAATATTCAATATTTCATTATATAATTATTCCTTCTATTAATATTTATTTAGAATTGATTATCTCGTAAACGAAGATGATTGATAATTATTTGATCGATGTGAGATAAATTTTTTTTTATCTCTTTCTAAAGAGATCTTTATTAACGAATGGAAAACATTTTTAAAATTTATGTGACTTTTCATATTGTTTTTTCTACCTCTTCGTTCACATTCGCTATTTTTCTATCTCGTTGTTTTTGTTAAGTTATTAAATTTTTTGGAAGGTTAATTGCATTAAAAATTATATGCATTTAAAAGTTAATATTCTCGTAAACAAAGGTATTTGATTATCGTTTTATTAAAATAATTACATTGGTGCGTGTAAGAGATCACTCTTTTAACTTTTTTTCTTTTCTTTTTTTTTCTTTATTTCTTTTCTTTTTTGAATAAAACTTCATAATCTCTCCATGGTGTGCTCGTATCAAAATTATTTTTGAAAATAATTTAACTTTCCATACTTCGTTCCTTCACTGACGTTCTCGTCTTTACTTCCAAATCATAGTTTGATTATTGTTTAATACATAGTCGTGAGATCAATTTTTCCTTTCTTTTTTCTTTTAACTTTACGTCCGTAAGAAAACTTCGATATGATTTATGACGAATAAAAATTAGTTTCTGAAATAACTTAACTTTCCATGCTTATTAATTGTCACCAACGTTCTAGCTCCTTTTTATTTTATTTTAATTATTATTTTTACAACTCTTAAAACTCAATCTTAGTTTAATCATTTTTAAAACGATTCGATTTTACCATATTTGCCATATTTTTTCCTTTTTTCTTTCTCATCGACGTTCCAAGCTATGATCTAATTATTTTTAACATAACTGAATCCGTTTAACTACTTTTTAAATCCTTTGAATTACTTAAAAGTTAATTTTCTCATAAACGAAAATAATCGATATTCGTTTGATTAAAATAATTACATTGACGCGTGTAAGATCGCTTTTTCTATCTTTATATTTTTTCTTTTTTAATAAAACTTCACCTTTTGTTCTATGACAGTATGTGTTTGTGTGCGTGTGTTTTTGCGTTAAAATTTTCAAAACAATTTAACTTTCCGTATTTCGTTTTTTTCATTGGCGTTCACGTTTTTACTTCTAAATCCCAGTTTAATTATCGTTTAATACATGCTTGTGAGATCAATTTTTTGTTTAGTACGAAAGAAAACTTGACTGTGACTCATGGCGAATAATAATTAAATTCGATACGACTAGACTCTCGGGACTTGTCAATCGTCGTCAAAGTTCTCATTATCATTATCATCAATTTTTTATCATTTGAAAAAATATAATTCGACCTTTCGTTTTTATTTCTTTTTTCTTTCTTTATTTTTTTTTTACCGACGCTTCACTCCA
This sequence comes from Dolichovespula saxonica, assembly GCA_911387935.1. NCBI lineage: Eukaryota > Metazoa > Arthropoda > Insecta > Hymenoptera > Vespidae > Dolichovespula > Dolichovespula saxonica. The sequence continues at coordinate 3,824,210 of OU427011.1, forward strand.
CGTTCTCATTGTTATCATCAATTTTTATCGTTTGAAAAAATAATTCGACTTTCCATTTTTATTTCTTTTCTCTTTTCTTTCACCGTAGTTTCACTCTATGTTCTCATTATTCTTAACAATGCTGGTAAACTTGTTTGGTTACTTCATTTAAAGTCGATTCTTTTGTAAACGAAGTTTGATATGAGAGAGACAGAGCGAGAGAGAGAGAGAGAGAGAGAGAGAGAGAGAGAGAGAAAGAGAAAGAGAGAAGAGAAAAAAGAAAGAAAAGATTTTATTTCAGAATTTGACGTACGCTTAGCGAAGAGAAATCACGTTTTACTCACGTGATTGCAAGACCACCCTGTATAGATCGAATGACAAACGTCGTCCTCGTCATACATGCATTCATACTGGTACGATCGTGCCTAGTACTACATACATCGAAGATTGAATAGACGACTGGTCGTCTGTGTGGAGAGTTTCGGTCGATAAAGCGGTCAACCTTTTTCCATGCGCTACGGGGAAAAGCAATCGGATTAATTCATCAAGCGGAGAATCGGCGGTGCGCATTTTATACATCGAAATCGGTATTGGCAATCGGTACGCCGGTATCGTTCGCTCGAGTTACGGATTATGATCGTGACGAACACTGACTTTTATCGGGCGTGAAGAGCTTTTATAATCGTCTCGTAATAAATATTCATTTAATAATTAATAATAAACGATGCAAATGCGGACGCATCTAAGTGTATCGGAAAGAAATGATTTTCGATTTTATCGGGATAATTTCTATTAAAAAAGAAAAAAATTAATTTGTCGCAGTTTTCTCTTTTCTTTCTTTTCTTTTTTTTGTTTTTCTTTTTTTGAACGATCTTTTACCCTGAGTTTCGTTCTATTCGCAGAGTGTAACAAAATTAATCATTATTTACAAAATTAACAAACGAACTCCTTGGATTTTTTTGTGTATTTTTTGTAGACATTTTATATCGATGAGAAATTATTGAGTCTTTGTTGAAACATTTTATTTAGAAATTTTAAGATCGTATTAGATATTAAAAAAAAAATTAAAATATTTTTTCGCAATTTGGAAAATTCGGAATAAAAGTTTTGTTCTGAAAGAAAGACATTAACGTCAATCTAATTCATTGTCGACTCATATATTTGTTTATTAATTTAAGGTATGAATTATGTCAGTGACGAACATTGACTTTTATTGGGCGTGAAGAGCTTTTATAATCGTCTCGTCATAAATATTCATTTGATAATTAATAATAAACGATGCAAACGCGGATGCATCAACGTGTACCGGAAGGAAATGATTTTCGATTTAATCGGGATAATTTCTATTAAAAACAACTAATTTCTCGTAATTTTTTTGTCTTTCGAACGAACTTTTTTCTAGAATGTAACGAAATAAATCATTATTTACAAAATTAAGAAAAAAACCTGATTTTTTGTGTATTTTTGTAGACATTATATGGATGTGAAATCATTGACTCTTCATTGAAACATGTTATTTAGAAATTTCAAGATGGTATTAGATTGTAAAAAGAATTAAAATATTGCTTCCCGATTTGAAAGGTTCAGAATAAAAATTTTATTATGCGAAAGAAACAATGACGTCATCCTAATTCAGCATAAACTTATATACATATATTTTTGGGGAAAAAACAGGTATCTCAAATTTTGTTTACTTAACAGAAGAAAGAAAATAATACATAATTCTTCATAAAATTTAAATATTATCTATCTATGAATATTTTTCTACTTTGTTTACTAAACATTTCCCAACACATTAACTTTTGATATCTCTTTGTAAGATATTAATTTAAAAAATATTCTAAGATAATCTTATCGAAAGCTTTCTAAATAATCAACATATTTCATCACGAATAATAATCATAAGAGTCAGGATAGAAATTTTTATAATAAAAAAAAAAAAAAAAGGAAAGAAAAGAAGAAAATAAAATCGTGAGACTCGCGTACAACTGACAAATACAATTTATTAATCTGATTGCGTTATATTTTAAGAGGCAACAATGCTTTTTCGTCTACCGAAGATTAAAAATTACTATGAAACGTGAGTTTAGACGTATGTATAATACTTACGTACACCACAACGTATGTACGTTTATAAGATTCATAAAATTTTTAATTAGATATATACAACGTCGGATTGTCCTAATCAAAGAATTAATTTTTCAATAAGAAACCAGTGTTGCGTATAAGATTTAAAGAAGCATAGAGAGAGAGAGAAAGAGAGAGAGAGAGAATGGAGACTATAGTTTATTAAGATGTGACCAACACACGAATGCCGGAACAAACATCGACTTTTACCTCTGTCCAACAGATAGATTTCCAGGTCTGGTCTTGTTATTGTTTGTCAAGACCACGAAATACCGAGTCTCGACAAATATCCGACGAAGTCTAAAGGTCCTTTCAAACTGTGCACCGAGACTCGAAGTTTAATTGTAGAACGGCAAGAAGGTAACCATTCTCATCTCTCTCTCTCTCTCTCTCTCTCTCTCTCTCTCTCTCTCTCTCTCTCTCTCTCTTTCTCTCTTTCTCTCTCTTTCTCATTCTCCTATTCGTCGGTAAGAGAATCTCGATTTATTTGCACGGACAAGGATTAGACCGTGGCTCGATGCAAGAACATTCCAAACTTTATATTAAAAGTCTAGTAATAACGAGCGAAACTTAAGTCTGTTTTGTATAATAAACAAAAAACAAAAAACAAAAAACAAAAAACAAATAAAAAAATGAAATAAAAAGTAATATTTTTGTGAAAGTAATGTTATTATAACACTTTCTATTAATATTGATAGTAAGAAATATTATAAATATAATAATAGGGGGGTTTGTTAAAAAAACTATTTCGTTCAATACTATAATATATAATATATAAATATTATGAAAAATTGAATCGATTATATACTAAAATATCTCTATACATAATATATAATATACTCTCTCTTTCTCTCTCATTCTTTCTAATAGTGTACTACTATGTGTAATATATCATATTTATTCTTTTATTAAATATATAAATAAATAAATACATATATATATTTATTTGTTTACAAATATAATAGGTATTCATTACTATAGTATATATTATATCATAATACACTTACTATATACTTCTTCTCTCTTACTATAATAATAATAATAATAATAATAATAATAATAATAATAATATATATATATATTATAATACTTTACTGTATTATAATATAGTATACATTAATATACTACATAATAGACAGATTATTATACACACCATCGTCATAATAATTATTATAAAATCGTTAACATAATTAAAATATCATTAACGAGGAACGACAATGAACTATAAGGTACAACTTTATGATACTTTTCTCGAACGAATAACATATTTTCTAATCGTAAAAGAGCACAATCAGATTATTTCAACTTTGGTAACGATAAATGTTAATCGAGTTTTACGTTTGACGTTCTAGATGTTCCTGCGTTGCTAGATCTGCATTGCTCATAAATATCTGCAGTTGTTTCACGTAATAATACTTCGAAGTGGTTAACCATGTACATCTCCATAGTATTCATATATATAAATATAATATATATATATATATATAGTTACATATACTGTAAATTTCAATTTCAATGCCTATTATGAAAAATCACTCGTCCGTTTTATTTCGTCACGATTCGTTTCGATTACATTTTAGCTATTGTTGTTGCTTGGAAAAAAAATAATATCGTTTATTGAAACTCGATCTATATATTATTCCGCGAAATTCTTTTTTTTGTTTTTTGCTTTTGCTTTTACTTTATTTATTTATTGTTTTTCTTTTTTTTTTTATTTGTTGTGTCCTTCCAATGAAAAAGTATTACATTGTCGATAGTTTTTGACTGGAAGTAACAAAGTGAATGATATTTTTTCGAATATCATAGAATCCTTTTTATCTATGATGTAATAACGAAATATACATTAATTTTACTTCCATTGTTTATATATGTGTGTGTGAGTGGGTATGTGTTTATCTATAAATAAAAAAGGTACAATTAATGTAATATTTTGCTATTGTTATTCTTATATTACTTGTATGAAAAAATCGAAAATCGTTCGTTGAAAAAAAATTCATTTATTTTTTAACGAGTAAAATGAAACGTTAGGTCTGATAAAAAAAAAAGAAAAAAAAACTAAATAAATAAATAAATAAATGAAGCGAAAGATAAAAGTAAATAAAATTAAAAATAAAAATAGAAAGAGGAAAGAAAATAAAAATCTATCGTTGTGCAAGATAACAGAAGATCGATCATCCATTCGAAATAATGAATAAAATACACATTTATTATTGCTCTTTGTATTTGTATTTGGGTATAAAAAAAAAGAATTAAAAAAATAAATAAAAACAGAAATTTCCTCCCATACTACACGTCAATTAGAACAATTTAAATTTACCATAAGAAATATTTTTCATGATATCACGTATAATTATCAGGAGTAAATATTTAAATGGCTGAGGTGAATTAAACGCAAAACCGCCCAACATAGTATTACAATTATTATTATTATTATTGTTATTGCTATTATTATTATTATTATTATTATTATTTTAAATTACACGTAAAAGGGAGATCGCGTCCATATAGTTAATAATTTAGGTTAGTTTGAAAATTGATTTTTCACTGTAATCGCACTTTCATAGAATTAGGGGTTATAAATTACGGTAGCTTGTGGGGTAACATCGATGTCCGCCGCAGAGTCTCATCAGAAGAAAAGAAACGGAAGAGACGGAGATGAGAAAAACAAGGGACTCTGGACCCGATCCAGACCCAAGTCCGATTTATCGATTCTTATTGAAGCGCGAAAGCGTTCGGAAAGGCAAGGCGAGTGAAATCCTAGAAAATAGAAAAAAAAAGAGGAAGAAAGAAAAAGAGAAAGAGAGAGAGAAAAGAAGAAAGAAGAAAATAAAGAAAGAAAGGAAGGAAGAAAGAAAGAAGACGTAAAAACTATTGAACGTTCAATTAGACGACTCAGTGTGTCTCAGTAAATGTTGTAAAGTTCCCCATTACTCGGTTGAATTATTTTCACGATTAACGAGGTAAAAAAATATCGTTAAATTTTTTAGAAAAAGGAAAAGGAAAAAAAAGAACGAGAACGAAGTAACAATAATTGTAAAAAAAAAGGTAGAAACAAAAATACCCACCATTAACACTCCTGACGTATTCTACGTTACACCCGTTCAGAAGAAAACATGAAACATGATATAGGAAAAATCAAAGGGAAAAAAAATAAAAATGAAATCATTTAGAGATGAACAGTATTCGAGCATGCATATATATATATATATATATATATATATATATATATATATATACATATATATATATATATGGATGTATCCATTTCTATCAGCGAGTTAATAAAACAAACGGAGAGTAGTAGTAGTTGGCTTTTATCGAATATGTTACATCCGATAGAGGAGTCTCTTGGTCCAACGAGCCGGTCCTGTTAATTTCAGGACGGTCGCTCCACTTGTCACTGATAATTGGAATCGGATGCAATTAGTGAGACCACGAGAATTATACGGACACTTGGCACGCACGAGAAATAATGGCGAAGGGTGGTAGGGAAAAAAAACAGGAACAAAAAGAAACAAAAAAAAAATAGAAGGAAAAAAAATCTGCCTGGACGAATAAAGAGAGAAAGAGAGAGAGAGAGAGAGAGAGAGAGAGAGGGAGGGATAGAGACAACATGGCTGGAGATTCTTGCAGTGGCTCGCCGATAAAAATGAAAATATGCGCAACGAGCATGGCAAGGGTAGGTTGATAGTGGCAGTAGGGTGAGGATATAAAAGGGGTAGGGTAGGAGCGGGGGGTGGATGAGAGTCGCCACTGGCTGTCCTGGAAATCATCCACGCGCCAACCACCCTCTCCGTTAACCCCCTCTGGGATTCAAGTAGTTTAGCATTTTCAACGGCGCCCGTTCTCCCGAAGGGCGCTTCTCGTCTCATGAATAAAGATGGCAAATTCTAGGTGAGCTGCGTCTGGCTTGTGTCTATGGGGGGGGGGAAGGATCGGGGAATCGGTGGATTGGGGGAAGTAAAAAAGAAGGGATGAACGGTGGGACAAAACGAAAGGAAGATTCTCCGGTTGCTTGGATAAGACGAAGATGAAGAAAGTAGGATCACGACTTGCTGGCTCGAGGATTCTAAGGGGTGAGGAGAAGGAAAGGTACGAAGTTGCGGACTGTGGGGATGAGGATGAAGGTGGGGAGAAAAAGATAGGGTTGGGGTTGAGGGTTAGCGAGAATGAAACTGGCGAAGGAAGAAATTATCGACGGAATTCTTCGGAATCTCTGTCTGTTCACCTCAAGGCGTTTGCCGTTGCTCTTTCAACAGATCTCGAAAATATGAACCGTCCAAAGCAGCCACCAAGTCAAGGACTACGAACGCTTTAATGTCATCCACCGAAACTTCCTTCGAGCCACCATGTTTTTTTCTTTCTTTCTTTCGTTATTTATTCATTCATATTTTTTCTTTTCCTTAGCTGCGTTTGAAAGTAGTCCGTTTGCTCCCTTGTTTCCTTTTCTTTTCGTTTTCCTTATATACTCTCATTCGTATATTTTTTTTTATATTGTATAATGTGTGTGTGTGTGTGTGTGTGTGTAGATATTATATTTTTTGATTAACTCGTCTCTTTACAATATCATTTCCGATACAATTTTTATTATTTTTCTTTCTATATTTCTTACTTTAAATGGCAGAATTAATGAAACTTTCGAATAGCTATAAGAAAAAAAATATTCGACATTAATAATATTTACAACCCGTAAATATTATCGCTTTTCAACGTTCAAATTTATTAATATCAATGTTAATCATGATACATATCGATTGGTTTCAAATAAAAGCTAATACCGTCCAACGTATCTCTATCAATCTTAATGACTTATAGAATGTATAAAAATGATTATCACTATATTAGAAAAAATGAAATCCTAAACGTCACATTTCTTTAAAAGAAAAAAAAAATGTTAAAAACGTATTCGCATCAATTTAGTTTCATCGAAAGAATGAAAACTAAAACGATTAATATCGTTTCATTAATAAATAATCCCCTAAAATTCTTTAAAACGTCTAATATAGTAGGAAAAGTGAAATGTTATACGTTGATTATCAGATGACACTTCTTAATCAGATCCTTCTAATCGTAGTCACGACAAGATAGGAATATTATCGTGTACGTGGAAAGAAAAGAAAGAGGGTCAAGGGAGTAAGGGACGAAAGATTAAAAAAAAAAATAATAATAAAGAAGATTAGAAAAGAACGAAAAGGAAAAGAAGGGGGGAAAAAAGGCGGAGGGTTCAACGACTGCGAGCACTGTACTAATCTCTGTTGTGGGAACAATATTTCCTCGAGCCACCATAAATTAAGCGGACCCACGAGCAACGGCACCCTTTATCACGCGACTCCTCCTGGCAGATATATACTGTCCACGAACTTGTACGGTCATAACCAACACTGACGTTCCCATTGTACACGCGTTACACGTACCAGCTTGTAACTTTCGTTCGTGGCCCATAGAGAGGACATTCCTGTTTGCCCTACATGGCCTTCAGTCGTCGTTATGACGCAAACCACCTCGACTTTTACCATCCTTACCGTTTCCCAGGTGTACAATGAATTTCGATTATAAAATTAACGAAAGAAAAAAAAATATACAAAAAAAAGACAACAAAAAACCGAGAAGACGATAAATCGTTTCAACTGACCTAGAATTCGTACAACATTTTGCAAATATCTCCAATCGATTTACCAAAACTGTCACTAATTTAAAATCATATATATCTATATATGTATATAAAAAGAAAAAAAAAAAAGAAAATGTATGTACATCCTCCAATTATCTTGTTGGCTATTTGAAAAAATTACAACTACTTTTGTTATTATTTATTTTAATATAATTTTTATATTTAAAATTATCAACAAGTTGCAATGGAATATTATTCGTTTTGTAAAAAATTTCAAATTGCTCGATCCATAACAAGAAAATAAATAAATAAATAAAACTAGCAATACGTGGACAATCGATCCAAAATAATCTTCAAAGGAGTTCGAGATTGAAAAGATTAGAATTAGAAAAATAACGCATGCCATATAAGCGTGAAATTTGGAAAATTATTTTTAAAAATTATATTAAAAATTAGAATTAAAACAAAATATATGTTAATTAATATATAAGTTAATATGGAAAATTAATTTACGGTATTGTCGCGGGTCGTTGCACGATGATCCAAGCCAGAGGCAGAGCGATATTTAGTAAATATAAATATATGTATGTATGTATGCATGTATGTATGTATGTATTCATCTACCTATATATTATGTGTAAAATAATAATTAGACAATGTAGTAGAGAAAAAGAGATGTGAATAACGGCACACATTCGAGTAACGAATGAATATAACGGACGAGAATCTCTTTCGTACCGCGCCACCTATACTCATGCATATGTAATACATATGCAAATACATAAGTATATACATACTTGTATAACCAGAGACCTCTCTCATCATGTACCTGTAACGATTTATAAATTATTTAATTTATGTATGAGCGAGAATGAGTAAATATGCACAAAAACGAAAAAAAAAGGAAATAAATAAATAAACAAATAAAAAAGAAAAAACCATTTCTTTTATAGTTTCAATTATGCACTCTCTCTTTCTCTCTCACTCGGTCATGATAAAACTTTAAGCAAGGTTACATTGCAAGCTCGATGTATAAATAGTTATTTATAAGCACGAATGTATGTACATAGACAGAATGACACACACACACACACACACACACACACACACATATGCACGCATGCACGCACACTAGAGATATCACTTTAACGCAAAAAGTAAGTAAGCAAGTACCACGTAGATTTTCACATCGAAAAGAAAATACGTTATAATTTATGGGGTTGCGTAAATCAAAACAACACCGGCACCGACGGCTCCCGTTGAGTGGAACAATCAAGACAAAGCGCTAAAAAGGGGAAAGGAAGAGACATCGTGCGAACTTTGTTTGGAGGACGGAGGATAGTGGGTGGTGGGCAGGGAGGCAGGGTGGTTGGTTGAAGGGGTGGCATCGTTGAAAGGAATAACTGTCTTAAAGAGCAAAGCACGAAGTAAGAGAGGAAAACGTACGTGGTTTTACTTTAAAAGTTCTAATACGGATTTTTTTGCACTTTTTCGAAACGTCATCTATCTACATTTTATATTAACTAAAGCAAATATGCGAGAATAAATAAATCGTTTGTATACGCTATCATTGATATGATTTGCAAATAATCAATCAATTGCATTATATTTTTCAAAATTTGTCATGATTAGGAATTTTCAATTAAAAAAAAAAAGAAAAGAAAATCGAAAAAAAATATATATATATATATATATATATATATATATATATATATATATATATTATATAAGATCGTTAACATACAAAAAAAAAATTTTGAATCCATTCCCGAACATTACGAGGAATTACGAACGTTTGAAATAAAAACATTTTGAAAAGTAACGTTAATTGATGGCATATCGTTGCTGCAAAATTTTCTCTCTTCCCCACCCCCACCCACCTCATTTCCCTTCAAAAAAATAAAATAGAAAAAAGGGAACGGATCTGAGATGGAGGGAAAGAAAGAAAAGAAATAAATGAATATAAAGGAAAAGAGAGAGAGAGAGAGAGAGAGAGAGAGAGAGAGAGAGAGAGAGAGAGAGAGAGAGAGAGACAAACAGATAGAGCAAAGAATCAGAAGACTGTAGTAAGGCAAGAACACAAAACCGGATACGGACGGTAGCGCAAATGGACAATCAAGAAAGACGATATACCGGGAGAAAAGAATAAAAGGAAGAAAATGAGAGGGGAAAATACGGGGAATAGGGGAAAATGGTCGAGATGTTGGTTATATTCGTTGCACTAGGATGGTAAGAACGAAAATAGAAAGGAGATAAAGCAATGACAGCGAGAGAGAGAGAGAGAGAGAGAGAAAGAGAGAAGGTGAGGAAGAGGGTGAGAGAAGGGGTTGCTGAGGGAGATAACACAGGGCCAACGGACGATACCCGGGGGAACGTTATCCAGAAACGTAGCTACCAATAGCGAATCGTCGAGATAGGAGCTAGGTGAGCCATCCTATCCTGGGATGCTATGCAATCCTGTCAACTACCGAGCTGCCAACTCGCCTAATATCGCGAGATTTCGTCGGGACTGGTTAAACGATGTCCTGTCGTCGGGAAACTTCGACGTTTCAACGAGAGAAATCAAATCCTTCGGATAACAATTATCTCCAATCTCTGGATGAGGCCTTTGTTTGTTCGAACTCGACGAGAAAATAAATATCATTCTTTTTTCTGGTTTAATTTTTTTTTCCTTTTCTTCTCTTTTCCTTTTTTCTTATTTGTTTCGGTTCGCTGTATGTAGCTCATCGTTCTTTATTTGTCTGTTTCCATTTTTTTTTACGTTTTTTATTTTGTTTTTTTCTTTACAAACAAATTTCTTCGCGAAATTATTGTTCCGATGTTTTGTTTGTTTGTTTGTTCAATTTCTTCTTCTTTTAATGTCCGACGATCGTAATGAAAAGTCGCGCCTGTTGGATGGTTTTGTTAAAATATTAAAATTAAGGAATTGTGTAATATTTTTTTCTTGTATTTATTTTTAATTTTTCTTTTCTTTAATCTTTTTCTTTTTTGTACGTTTTTTTTTTTTATTTTAAGTTTCGAGAGTATAGCATGAAACGTTAAAGCTATATTTCAAAATGTTATAACATCCGACGGATATTTTAATATTTGACGAAGTTTTCTTATTTGGCGTAAGAAGTATTTTATTGCTTAGGTGAATGCTATTTAATGCAATTTTTCTTATCACACGTTTTATCCGATGAAGTATCTATATATCGATTAGAATATATCGAAGATTCATTCGGCCAGATCAAAAACCCGTAAATTTCGTGTAAATTAAAAATATTCATTTATATTATTAATTATTATAATGTTTTTGTTCAAAATGTTTAAAATTGATTTGTTCGTTCAATAAAATGACATAAACCTTCTTCGAAGTATAGCCATTTTTATAATTATTAAAATTTTTAAAACAAAAAGAAGCATAAGCTACATCGCAAGTAATACATTCTCGATTATACATAAATCAAAAAAACCTTTTTATTTTAGTTTTTTGAGTTGACGAAAACAAAACAAACAAACAAACGTTTTATACACAGCATATAATTTCACCATTTTGTAACATTTTTAATTCCAAAAAACTTTGAATAATAAACACTAAATTTAGATGTACGTACTTAAAAAAAAAAGAAGAAAAAAAATGGGAACTTTTTGCTTGTTAATTTCCTGATAGAAGAAAGAAATTCCCCCAAAGAGTCCCTAAAATTTTCTAAATCGTCTGGCAGGTGTACTAATCCCTTGAAAGTAACTAAAATCACGAATTGTTTATTTTTTTTTTGATTTGTATAATTGAAATCTTTTTTCACTATATCGAAATTTCTTACGAAGCTCCGCCTTTTTTTCTCTCGACAACAAAGATGTCGCCGTTTTCTTCGACAATTATATTAAAAAATTATAATTAACATTTATAATAAAATCACAATTCAAAAATTATCTTTTATTACGATAAATTGAAAGAAGAAGAAGAAGAAGAAGAAGAATCGTTTGGTTTTATTCGAACAGCCGATCCTTCTCTTATCTCTAATTGAAACTCCTCTTCCAATATTTTTTCCTCATCCCCTAATCGGAGACAAATCGACGGAAGAAAGTTATCGCTCGTATAATTATTCTAACGGAATTAGTTAGAGTATTAGTTTCGTAAAAACAAACAAAAAAAGGAATCGTTTCTCTTCCTCCTTAAACGCGATCCTTATATTATCGTATTTTCATCAAGGAATTTTCCTGTCAAATATTTTTTTTTCGTCTCACCGAAATCGACGTATCAACGAGTAAACGCAGTCGTCGTCGTCGTCGTCGTCTTGTACAATCATCCTAATTGTATTAGTTCGAATTAGGATAAAACAAGAATCGCTTTCTCTCTCTCTCTCTTTCTTTCTTTTTTTCTTTTCTATTTAGTTCATAGAATACAACTACTCCTTTTGTTATCTGAAATGTTCTTTTCGACGTGACCAATTGTCTCAATATTTTTCTTTCTTCCATTCGAAAGACAAGTTTCATTAAAGTAGAGGCCGATTGTTCGCCATCGAGTAATTCGAATAAACGGGAATAAAATGGAGAGGAAGGGAAAAAAGAATAAAAAAATAAATCGAGAGGAAGAGGGACGATATAAAAGTCATAGTTTCTTCTACGAAATTTATCGTCTCGTTTTCGTCTCGATTACACCCAATAGGTTCGAGAAAGCCGAAGGACACGCGTCGTATCAGCGTCACGATATTAAGTGCCAATATTACGGACGAAAGACCGTTTCAAGGAAATCGATGACTGAGAATTCACATTCTCAACTCGATGGTTTCTGCTTGAACGACTTAAGAGAGCGCCGTACCCGAAGCTCTCGGAATCGAAACTGAACTTTCGAGAATAGTCGATAATTGCGCCATTCCCTTAAAGGTAGGTACTACTATTGGACGGTTAAGTGTACTTAAGAATTAGGCATATCATCCAAATTGGTGGAAACGGCAAATAGATATAAAGTGAGAGAGAACGAGAGAGAGAGAGAGAGAGAGATAATGAGGGAAAAAGAAAATAAATTTAATGTTTAGAAGGTTCCGTTGTAAAACTCAATATATATGTACAAAGCAATCATTTAATTTAAGTCTTTTATTTTAATTTAAATATATAAATAGAAAGTAAGAGAATATAAAATATGAAACAAATAAGAGGTATAAAAAAGAGAAAAAATATATATATGTAATAAGAGAAAGAGAAAGTGAAAGAGAGAAATAGTTGATATTGATGTAACTCAAAGAATATATCAAAAATAATTGTACTGAGAATTAAAATAATAAAAATGCTAATCAATCATGCTATGAATAAAGATATATCAAAAAATCGGATAAAATTTAATCGGTTCATTATTTCAACAACGTGGGAATGGGGAATCGAACGACGACAATTTCGATACCTCGATTGAAATTAGATTTCCGAGTGAGTCGTTGGATCGTTGAATCGTAACGTAGAAAAGTAGGTACTCGGATAGATGGGTGTACGAAAAGGATAATAGCGAAAAGAGAACAATAAAGTTTCAAAGATTTGTGTTAATTCACAAAATCGTTTAGGGCGTACGACGATCATAAAAATAAAAAAATTAATAAATAAAAAAAGTCGAGATAACAGAAGTTATAAATATTTCTCCAAAATTAACAAAAGATCGATATATTCTGTAATCTATTAAAGATCAACATTTCTGAAAGAAAAAAATCAATACGATGAGACAGAACGTCGATTAAAAAAAAATCAATGACCGCTGTTAATTAAACCAATGAGAGGAAAGAAAAACTAACAAACAAACAAACAAAAAAGAAAACACAAAGGAAAAACAAAAAGTTTCGTAGTAGTTCCAGGCAACGTATAATGACTTCCTCGGATTGATAGAGGGTTGTGTCTACGTAAATATAGACAGGATAGTGAATTAACGATACCGTTTGGACGAAAAGTCATTGTGTATGTAGCGATGTTATCTAGTAATACGATAGTAATAGTAGTAGTATTAGTAGTAGTAGTAGTAGCAGTAGTAGTAGTAGTAGTAGTAGTAGTAGTAGTAATAGTGGTAGTAGTAGGCGATGCTTGTGGACGAATCGATGGTCAGTGGCCGAATGGTTCATCAGTTTCGGGTGTCATGGTTAAGCCGCAACTCCTGGCATTCTCAGAGGGTGGAGAGAACTCGCAAGGGCCTTGGGTCGACTTTACGACCGTTTCCTGTCGATGTAGTCGTCAAGAATTAACGACATGCACGAGAACCAATACCGACATAGAACCGAACGAAACCGCATCGAATTGATCGAGCATCCTACTACTACTCCTACTATTACTACTACTATTACTACTACTATTACTACTACTATTACTACTACCATTTCAAGCCGCCTCTAACTAGGAGAGAGAACTTAGCCGCCGATTCTGAATATTTCCTTTAACGTATTCCAAACCGTAGCCCTAACTTAGAAACGATTCAAGATCTATTCAATTCATGGTACGTTTATCTATATTACGACTGGCTAGATATAATACTCTATTTCTCTCTCTCTCTCCCTCCCTCTCTCTCTCTCTCTCTCTCTCTCTCTCTCTCTTTCTGTCTGTTTGTCTCTTGGTAAGATGAAAGATTTTCTTAAACGTAACCTATGACTAACGGTGGTTATTATTATTCAGATCGAAACAATCGATGACATTTCTCAAGTTGATCCTTGCTCGATCAATTTTTGATTTCGAAAATCATTGATAACTAATCTAGATGTTAATCGTATATGTATCTGAGGGGAAGAATAAAATATCTATCTATCTATCTACCTATAAATATATAATCGATTTAAAGCCGATAGTATTGTATTGAATTTATCTTTTATTTATTTTTCTTTCTTTCTTTTTGTTTTAGTTTTATCATAAATAGTGTATTGTCATAATCTTTCATTTAATCGATAATTTCGTTATCACTCAAGATTGGTCGATGTTTTTCAAAAAGAATAATAAAAAAGAATATATATAAAATATTTAAAAATATAAAAATATAAATAATAAAATTGTATGTATATACCAAGAGATCCCTTATAATATAAAAGCGAAATATAAAATGTAACTTTATGAAATGACCAATCGTATTTACGCCCATTGAAAATGTTAACTTTCCTCGATCCACGCAAATTACGTCTATTACGGTTATGCACCGTCGCTTCTCAGGGAGCAATAAAATATCTTACGAGTACTTAAAACGTGTGCACTCGACGTATTACACGGTGAGTGTATATCGTCAAAATGGTTATTCCTTGACATGATACAGAATAAATGACGTACAATAACCATTAGAGAATACATATATATATATATATATATATATATATATATATATATATATATATATATACTCATTTATTTATTAACCTTCTCGCCGTTTAGATAAACTGTTCGCTGTATACAGTGAATAGTAAAAGACCAAAGAGGATTCTATTACATAGGCAGAGAGAATCCTTTAATCGAAAATGATTTCTCGAGTGTCATTTATGAAGAAAAAAAGAAAAGAAAATAGAAAAAAAATTTTTCGTTCATCGAATCAATGAAATTAACGAATCCAAAGTGATATTTCAGCTTATTGTTTATCAAATATTATTTGTAGAATTATCTAATGTCAAGAATACTTGAATCTTTCAAACTCGGTGATTATAACTTTATTTTGTAATACATTCGAAAGAAATTGCAAGTCACCTATTCAGTGGACAAAATTTTTCGAACTAATTCGACCTTCCATTTTAATATGTCTAATCGTGACTACTCCAATTCATGACTCGTTTGTGTATGTATGACAAATTGTTATCAATAAAAATAACAAAATATAATATCAAGACGAATATTTCGTTTTGATGAATATTGATTAATTTTACTAACGATGAACTTCGGTTAGTCCTTTTTGAATCCATTATTACTAAATGGATTCAAGCATTGATTCGATCTTCTATCATAATATAATACATCTAAAGCATAGCACTTTCGAATAAGATTATATAAACGTCTTGCTTTTTCCGTATGTCCGTATGAAAAATTCTAATCATAAAGAATATAGTCGTCATTAATAAAAAAAAAAGAAGAAAAAAGAACTAACTAAGAAAAATACAAACGAATATTTCAATATTTCGACTCGATGGAATATCGATCTATCAGCGGATAGGTACACAAATAGGTACTTGTTGTCAAGACAAAAAAAAAGTAAGAAAATAAGAAAAAAAATAAAAATAAACAAGATAAAAAGAAACGAAAAGAACGCTCCAATGAAGCGAAATTAGTTCGAGACATTCGAAAGAGACAATAGATAACTTATCTACGTCTCGCAAAATCGTTCAAACCAATTCGATCTTCCACCACGATGCATGGAACTATTGTCACATTTTCTTTAACGTATGAAGAGGAAAAGAAAAATAAAACCACAAACTCTAAAAGAAAAAGAACAAGTACAAAAGAAAAGGGCGAAGGTCCGATCGGTTGGCCGTTGAAACGAAAATAGGAAATGATGGTGTAGAATTGAAAGAAGATAAAATAAAAATAATGAGAAAGAAAGTTAATAGAAAGAGGGATAGAGAAAGAGAAAGAAAGAGAGAGAGAGAGAGAGAGAGAGAGAGAGACAGACAGACAGAAATAGATAGATATATAGATAGATAGAGAAAAAGGCATGAACGATCCTCTTTTCTCGGCATCGAGCCGATTCCGATTGCGGAGAATACTATTGGCTTAGAATACACTTCGCGCGTCCGAAAAGAAAGACAGAAAAAGAGAAAAAGAGAGAGAGAGAGAGACAGAGGGTAGGTGGTGAGAAGGTGGTGAGAAGACACAGAGAGGCCATTTCTTCGTGGAGCATCGTCCGTATGTGGCACGAGCTATCGAGGAGATAGGATCTACGAAACCGGAATCCGTTGGGATACTGTTGCGGAAAGTAGAGAGAGAGAGAGAGAGAGAGAGAGAGAGAGAGGCAAACAGCGAGAAAGAGAGAGATAAAAGACGGAGAATTGGTAGGCGAAAAATAGAAGAAGAAAAAGAGAGAGAGAGAGAGAGAGAGAGAGAGAGAGAGGGAAGGGAGGGTGAGAAGGCAAGTCCGAATTTACGAGGATCAGGAGGGTAAAAGCCTCTCGCAGAAACTCTTTTATTGTACGCCGTGCAAACGAGCAGAGGCCCCGAGGCTCGAAAGAGCGACGTTTTCGTCTTTGTTCTCCTTTCCACTTTTACGAGCTTGTGATTTTGCCCCGTCGATTTTCGTCTTGCACGGCCATTTATACGCAATCTCTCTCTCTCTCTCTCTCTCTCTTTCTTTCTTTGTCTATGGCAGTCATACGAAAGCTTGATAACAACAACTTCGGCTTTACGTTCCTCCCAAAACAATGGACCACCCCCTATTCCACCCTTATCCAACCACCCATTTTTGATCGTACTTCACCCTATTTCAAGAAAGTTTTGTCTTCTGAATGGACTAAAGTTTTTACTTAGTCCTATATATTTCTATAATAGTACCTAGTACTATATATATATATATATATATATATATATATATATATATATATATATATATATATATATATATATATATATGATTTAGTATGTATATCATTGGTAAGAGTACGTACATACATATGTACGTTCTTATGTACTGTATATATTTGTGAACGTATTTAAGAAAATTCTATAAGTTTAATTAAATAATAACTTTTTAATGAAGACATGATGATTATTCGAATTCTTTGGTCAAGCTGATATTTTTTTCTTTTTTTTTTTTTAATTCTATTGAAAATTGTCATACAATCGAATTGGTTGCCTTTCAAAACGAGCGAATAAGTGGGATCATTAAAGTAACAGATTTAATTCGATCGAACGATTCGGACGATTTTCGTGTAAGATTTGTTATTGACGCGTTGACAATCGTAAATCAAATTATACGAATGTATCTAAATATTTATGAAACGTAGTTCGTAGAAATTACATAAGTACCCATATAATATATCTACGATCCTATCACGTGAATTAACGAGATTGTTATTAAACTAGTCGTTGTAATTATTACAGCTACCTTGTCCGAACGTTAATACCGTGCCCCATCGATGGTCCCCCTTCTTCATCAGGTTGACACTTGTAATTAACAAATATATTATTTCCGTATCAAAACGTAGGAGTTTATTGCAATCATACTATGGCCATTCGCGGGCGTGTTTGATATGAATCATTAATTACCGGTTACACAATCAGCCTGTTTTGTATTTCATTTATGCGGTAGTCATAATAATTCCCAATGAACGTTGATCCGGTACTTGTATTTTCCGTCGGTTAGACTGGTTAAATATTACACGAAATCGTTAACATGTAATTGCTCCAATTATTTGATAAACGGTCTCTACGCGTTCCTCAAATTCTATTATATATAAAAATGTATTAAAAATTGTTATACTATTGTATTACACTTTGCCGATTTTTAAATCGTAAACATTCGAAATTGCGAGATACGATTAATTTTATCCTCGCAAAAAAAAAGGGAACGAAAAAAGAAGAAAGGCTCGACGATTATTTGAATTCTCTTGCAAACAGAATAATCTTATATATCATTCGAATTTATAATCGTGTACGTAAAAATGTAAAACCAAGTGAACGTGTGAACAAGGACAGAAAGTATTATGTATTTATCGATTGCTTATATAAATATTGCAAAGAGAGCGAAAGAGAGAGAGAGAGAGAGAGAGAGAGAGAGAGAGAGAGAGGAAAAGAGAGAGAGAAGGGGGAGAGAGAGACAATTTTAATCCAAAATAACGACCATCTAATCTCCCAAAGGGAGTAAACTCATTCCTTCGTTCTATACTCTTCTCATCAGCTCGTCGAACTCAGAAACCAGACTCCGTGACCACGGGCTTTAATAAATTTATAAAGTTACACACACATACACGCACACACACACACTCTCTCTCTCTCCCTCTCTTTCTATAGACGAGCCTTCCACGATTAGACGCATGACACTTCCTACGGATAATAAAGCCTGGTAACGTGGTCAGGTGGATCTAATTAATCCATCCTTGCCTGACGGCTAGGCTACGTACTCATAATGGGATTCGATCGCACCCGTCTGCATCCATACTCCTACTATCCCGCTCTCATCTAATTGATCTCTCTTCGAGTAAGTTGACAAAATTCGTGAACAGTACCGACAGAGAGAAACTTTGTTGTTCTCACTATGTTGTTAAGTTCCCTCAGTGAAAGATATACGAGTGATATACGACTATCGTGCGAACGTAGTATCTATCTACCTACCTATCCTACCTACCTTACCTGTATTTGTTTACAATATATGCTCATCCCAGAGAGAATCAGAGATATCCTTAAACTTTAGTTCCCAATGTCTGGTAGTCAGTGTTCTATCGTAGTCAGCCATAAATCAGCGACGTCTAATTTCCTAAGGTCGTTGTTTGGACTCGAAGAGAAGCAGAATGAGAAAGGAGAGAGAGATAGATAGATAGAGAGAGAAAGAGAGAGAGAGAGAGAGAGAGAGAGAGAGAGAGAGAGAGAGAAAGCTATACCGATTCAATTGGACCCATGGCACGTCCCTATTCCCTTCGCATTAGAGTCGGCCTCCAATGGTAAATCACCAACGTCTAATTTCCTAAGGATAACGGTGAACAACATAAACGCAAGGTTCGCATGAAGGAACTTCAAGGTCTGCGAGGACCTTCAATCGAGTACTCTCTCTCTCTCTCTCTCTCTCTCTCTCTCTTTCTATATATATACGTACATACATACATATATATATATATATATATATATATATATATATATATATGTATGTATGTGTGTATGTATGTATGTGTGTATGTATGTATGTATGTATGTATGTATGTATGTATGTACGATCTATGCAGAAACGGTCCAGGGATATGAACTAATCCAAGACAAAATGGAGAGAAGGACAAGTAGGAGTCTCCGTAGTTCTCGTTGTTTATGAGTTATGGAGATATCGAGCTTACCAATTGCGAACTTGTATTATGAAGTAGATATTAGTTCATATTACGGTTACCAAGCTACAATATATGCTACGAGATTGTAATATACTTAACAATTGTAAAATCGTTATCTCGTGATATTTAATATTATCACGTTGTTGTTCAATCGGAATGCAAAAAAATTGTTGACGAACTTTTAAGGACACTTTTAAAGAAAACAAGAAAGATTTTTTGACAGAAAAACGTGTAGAATTTCAAAATTATTTTCCAAACTATAATAAATAAAGTTTCAGAAAATTTTGATGAAAAAAATAGTGAACGGATGTCAAGATTTTTGAAAGAATAAATGTAGACTTGAATAATTGTGCAAAAAAGAAAAAGTATCATTTAAATATGTACCATCTCGTAATATTTCTTTTTAAATTTATAATTAAAAGAATCTATTATTAAAAAAAAAAAATCAAACGAATCGTTGTTTCAAACAATTCAGATCATTATATTCACCGTTCTCCGATAGAACAAATTAAGGCTTAAAAGAGAATACCTTGAGGAGACAATAAGAAGAAAAAAAAGATAGAGACAAAAAACAAATAAGCAAACAAGCAAACAAGACAAAGGAAAAAAGAAGAGAAAAAAATATAATATAAAAAAAGAAAGAAGGACAGAAAATTTCGTTCTCATACGCATGAAATGCAAATTCGTAAACGCAATCGAATGAAATCCTAAGGGATGTTTCTCAAGTTAGAACATTGGTTATAACTTCAAAGGACGAATTCTTCAGGGCGTAAAGCGGACGATTGCATCTTGCAATGGGTTTTGAGGTAGGTAGCCTATGCGACCACGGAAAAGGGGAGACGGAAGGGGGAAGCACTGGGAGAAAAAGGATAATCCTCATCCCACAGGATTCGTGTGGACTCGCTCGAAACGTTTTTCTCTTACGATCGAGGTACGAAAGAAGAAAATAAGGAAGGAAGAGGAAAACGTGGTAGCGTAGGTATACCAAGAAAGGTTTGCAAAGAGAGAGAAAAATATCAGGAGAGAGAGAGATAGAGAGAGAGAGAGAGAATGGCGAGCAAGGGACTTTCCGTGATTTAGTTTGGTTTCGTGTTCGAGCAAGACGATGATATCGGCAGTAACTCGAAGAAAGTTTCAGCACGGTGTAGAAACTTCTATGATACATCGTGCCAGGGAATTCAATAATTAAAACTGGCATGGCTACGTGACCGGTGCAATGGATCAAGAGTCAGAGAGTTAATAACGATGAAGATGATAATAAAATAATAATAATAATAGTGACGATGATGGTGATATAAATAAGTTAATATCGATATGCAAATATTTTGGAGGAACAAAGAAAATTTAAAACGTCGTTGTTCGAGGAAAATTATTTCGATGTCATTGTAAGTTATTTATAATTCGAAGATCAATACGAGATATTTGAAGAAGATTATTTGTACGATGAATATTTTGTTCGATCGTATTCGATCGAATTAATTTATCAATTTGAAACAATTTAGGAAAGTAAAAAAAAAATATGTGTGTCATTAAGTGATCAAACTATTTCGATATCGTTAGAAATAAATCATATCTCGAAGATTATTCAAGATATTAGAAAAAGATCATTTGTACAATGAATATTTCGTTCGATTGAATTAATTTATCAATATGAAACAATTTAGGAGAGTAAAAGAAAATGTAAGCTTCATTAATTGATCAAATTATTTCAATATCATTATAAATAAATGAGAATAATTTGAAGAATAATTTGTTTAATCGAATTCGATTGAATCGGTTTATCAATGTGAAACATTTTCGAGAAGTAAAGAAAATTAAAGCGTCATCGTACGATAAAATTATTTTAATATTACTATGAATATAAAATATATATATATGTATGTATATGTATGTATGTATGTATGTATACATGACTCGATAATTAGATTCGAAATATTTAGAAAAAAAAGATTATTTACGCAAAAGAAAGAAATTCTAATACGCAATTCAACTCCGTTTGAAAACTACAAAGATAAAACAAAAACAAAATAGTATAAAACAAAAACGAAAGCATCGGAATTAACGAACAGTACGGTGAAAATCTCGGAACAAATCTAAAGAGAAAAGCCGACAGGCAAACGAGCTATTAAGAAGTTCGAAGGATTCAAAACTAAGATAGTAGTGTTAGAACCCACCAAGCTCAGATTTGACTTAACGAATTTTCTCTTGGTCGGTGAAATCGGAGTAAGAGTGCAAAGATGTCGAATTTTCCCAGACGGAAATTGGAAGAAACGCGAGAAGAAAATCAAGGAGAGATGAATCAGATATATAGAAAGAAAGCGAGAGAGAGAGAGAGAGAGAGAGAGAGAGAGAGAGAGAGAGAGAGAGAGAGAACGAAATGGCGAGAGGGTGAGAGAGGGAGAAAGGAGGAGGGGAATCTTTTCATGGCAAATACGATTCGACTGACTCGTCGAGAAGCGAAGGGTACGACGACGAGAGTCGAATACGACTTGCGAGTAGGAAGACTACGACGAGGATAACTACGACGAGACGAAGGAGGTAGGATCAAGTCAGACGAAGAAGAAGAAGAAGAACTTGCGGCCTTGCCTAGAGTTTCGAGCTAATATTTGAAGTTCCTGAAATAGTTATACCTACCCCGGCATGGATAATGAGCACGGCGCCCTAATAATCATTTCTCTCAAGATTGAGATCTACTAGTATCGTCTCCGACGTATATCTATATATGTTTATGTGTCCATGTGTCCTATATGTATGTATGTATGTGTGTGTGTGTTTGTGTGGCATTGCGTAATATGCGAGAAACAGAGATAGAGAGAAAGATAGATAGATAGATAGATAGATAGATACAGATAGAGAGGGAGAGAGAGAGAGAGACAAAAAGATAGATAGATAAATAGAGAGAGAGAGAGAGAGAGAGAGAGAGAGAGAGAGAACTCATAGGAAAGCTGCGACAAAGAGGATGCGAAAGCTCGATGGTTCATTCGGTAGGCAGACCTTAATAAGTTCGCCTCGGGAGATGCTTTCCTCTTACCGATAGATTCTACTCTATGTTAGATGTGCCAATGAAGAACCACTGTTCCTTGAAATCTCTCTTCCCTTCCTTCCTTTCATCCACCCTTCCTTATTTTCTACTGTCTCTTCTACTTCAGCTAACTCGATCTTAATTTATCATGTAACTTAGGATCGGTAACTTAGATTGATAATTTATTTAATTAGATCGATCTTAGGATGATTGAAAACGATTCATAGAATTTAGAAGATTTGCGAGAAATAGTAAAAATATGTGAATATATATATATATATATATATATATATATATATATATATATACATTAAATATACGAATCGTATGTTAATAATAAATATAATATTACAATATTGTCTAGTATATAATAGTATATAAGTTTATCTACACATTATATAATACTTATTATTGAACATATAACAATATCATAAAATATACCGTATATTAATAATATATGTCACTGAAATTTAATATATATTAATATATATTTTATTAATATATATTTTATTAATATATATTATAAAATATATAATATATGTTAATAATAATACATATATATATGTACATATTATATAATATTTATTGTTGAACATATAACGACATAATAAAAAAAAGAAAAAAGAATAAAATAACAACTACAATTAAAAAGAAAAAGAAACAGAAGTAACCAACGATAAACTACGTATACGTTGAAAACGTTATCTCGTGCGATCTTTATTACAAAAATAGATTGAATGGACATATTAACATATCGATGTTGGGTATTTTTCTAGAAAAATAGGATAATAGAAGAAAGAAGAAAGAGAAGAAACCTAAAAAAAAAACAAAAAAAAGGAAAATTAGAAGAAAGTAAATAAGGTAGGAACTGTAAGATAAAGACGTAACGCAAAGATAACGGTCGAAGGGTTACCAAGCTTTGGAAAGTTTAATAAACATTATAGCAATAAGGAGGATACGATTTCTCGGGAAGGCGATGAGCTTTCACGTTGCGCCTCTTAATCCCGTATCCGTGGCTCGAAGTTTCTCGAGTTATGTCTCGAGTTCTATCGAACTTCGGCCTCTTGGGATTGGCTGTACAGGCGGGATCACCGGATTACAATTTGGTCGGAACTTGTCCCTTGTGGTTCGGAACAGTTCGATTTGAGTCAGAGAGATCGTTGTTCTTGAAGCTTAAAACCGAGGTAAAGGCTTTAACCATTACCGAAAGACCTTGGATCATTTAGAACTAATATTTCAATGAGTTCCAAACGTTTCCTTTCAATGTTACGACGTTTTGTTCTATAGATCTTGTACGTATATCTATAGAGATCCAACGTGATCATGATTTATGATCATTTTTAAATTTCCGATTAATAACATATATATATATATATATATATATATATATATATATATATATATATACTAAACATTATTGTAATATTTTTGTTAATATTACAATATGCTATATTGTATTTATTATTTCCAAACATATTATTATTATATATTTATTATTATTATATATTTTCCAAATATATTATTATTATATATATTATTAACATACGATATATATATAATATATAATAAATTAAAGTATTACAATTTTGTCATATAAATAAATTACTAAATAGATATTACAAAAAAACTGATAGATATTAAAGAAAAATTTTTTTTTTAATCGATCGTTTAAATAATCAAATATTAATACTTCAATATTAATTTTTTAATTCGAAAGAGGATATTTCGATCATGCTGACTTTCTTGGAAAGTAGAACAGAAAAAAAGGAGAGAAATATATACGTACAAATACATACACACATACACACAGAGGAAAGAGAGAGAGAGAGAGAGAGAGAGAGAGACAGACAGACAGACACACATATATATAAAATAGTAGGTGGATGAAATCGTCTCTTCCAGAAAAGCAACACGCTCCGCTAAACTTATTAACGTCGTCGTCGTATCCTTCGGTGCGTTACCACCATTTTCCTGCTGCATCCTCTCTCGCGCTCGTAAACTCATTAACGTCGACTTAATGACGTCTACGGAGAAGAACTTGTTCCTTAGGCGAGATGTTACCGAGACAGACACCGCAATTCCTTCCCTCTACTTTCTATCTTTCTATCTCCCTTTGAGATCATTGCTTGTAACGGTGATCTCGGAGAAACGAAGAATTATTTTATTCTACGTTGTCGTTACGACAAAACGGAACGAGCGCGTCTCCATTTAATGGGTACCATCAAATAATGGAGTTTAATTATGGTAATTATTCGAAAATTAAAATGTTATCCATTTAACTTTTATATTCGTTTCATCGATATTATTGTTAATTGACGATGAGATACAAATTTTCTTAAATAATATCTATATCGTTATTATATTATATACGAATATTTTGGGTAGTTATTTGTAATAAATGATATAAATAATTAACTGTTACGTTTGCGCCTGGGATTTGGCTTTGATTATAGATATCGATCGTCTATTTAATACAACGAACAAATTGTTATATTATTAAGCAAAATATAAAATTATTTATAATTTTGTATAAATATTTAAAATTATTTTTCAATGTGTTACGTACTGATATTTTATTACAAATAACGATCATTTAAGTAATGATTAAAAATGTTTAAAAACACTGACCCATTAAATAACTAGTCTTCTGCATATACACATTGAAAATTTTGAAAATTCTCATTATAATATAGTAACACTTTTTCTTCTTTCTCTCCATTACGTTTATTTCTTTTTTTTTTTTTAATGTGCTGTAATACGAGTATAGAAAAGAAAATATACCTACTTCGAAGTAATTCTGAAGTAGGTCACGAAGATTTTTCAAGCATACTATGTATTTAATGCCGCAACTATCGACCTATTTCTTTTTACTGCTTCGTTTCTTTTTTTATTTAACTAGCTTTTTTTAATTAACATTACGTTAATAATTTTGCAAATGATTGTCATAATATCATCGTTGAATATTCTTGAATAACTCATGTTGTTAATAAATTAATAATAACTTCCAAATTTCCGATCGATCATTATACGTAGAAAAATTCTGAATAAATATTAAAAAATTCTTTCATCCCTAAATTTAAATCTAATTAATTAAAACTTAAAACGACGATTTAATACCATATTGTCGAATAATTTTGTTGATTAATATGATAATAAAAATTTCTAAATTTTCAATTTGTCGTATTATTTGAGAAAACTCTGGATCAACTGTTAAACAAACTTTTTTCTTTCCTGACAAGAAAACAAATTCAAAAGCTAATTAATTAATTAATTAAAAGTCGAAGCGACGATTTATTTAATTTGATTTTGTTAAACACTTTCTATATTGTTAATAATAATAAGAACTTCTAAATATACTATCTGTCACTTTATTTGATAAAACTCTGAATCAACTCCTAAACATTTTTCTATATTCCTAAAAAAAATCAAATTCAAAATCTAATTAATTAATTAAAAGTTCAAGCGTCGATTTAATTCGGCTTTATTAAATAAACATTAACATATAAAGATATATATATATATACATTGTTGGCAATAATAAAAATTTCTAAATTTCCGTTTTATCATTTTACCGAATCAATTTTTAAACGTTTTTTTCTTTCCTAAAACAAGAAGAAGCTTTAATTCAATAAATTAATGAAAACATAACGCGATGATTCGTTTAATTCTAACATTCTTAATTCAAACATTATTTTTAACACATCGTTAATTTTAACAAAAAAAATTTTGAGACTTCCAATCTGTCATTTTACGTAGACAATAATTCATAAAGATTTATCCAAAGTTCCATTATCTCTAAACACAATTCAAACGCAATTTCCAACCAAATTAATTAATTAAAATTCAGATTGTTGATTCACTTTGATATCGATGAAGAGATATACGCATGCATACCTTGTACGAATAAACCACAGAAACCTCCGGTTTCTCGTCTCGTTATCGTAGAAAACGAATGGCCGAGATTGGTTTATAGCCAACAAAGAAGGAAAGCGAAAGGAGAAACCCTAAGGATAGAGGAACCATGGAAATTGAATCGTCTTATCAGTCCTCGCACGCCTACGTTTCACAGATCCTCCACGAACCTTCTCTTTTGTCGTTATTCTCGTCGTTACAACTCTCTACGTTCGTTTATGTGTGTGTGTGTGTGTATGTACGAATGTGTTGTGTTTATCCAGATTCATCTGCACATGTGTACACATACACACATGAACCTACATACATACATACATATACACACAGCACACACACACACACACATAGACACATATATAATCGTATATACGTTCATAGGGGCAACTCGTGTATGGTAGGTGCGGTTCATTACGAGAAGTGTGCGCAAGTTCCGGGAAATTGAAACACCGTGACTGTCTCCTCCCCTCCCCCCTCACTTTCTCTCTCTCTCTCTCTCTCTCTCTCTCTCTCTCTCTTATTCGATCCTTTCTATCCTCTAGTTTCTCCATCACACTCACCCTCTCTCTCTCTCTCTCTCTCTCTCTCTCTCTTTCTTTCTGTCTCTCTCGTATATACATTCCAACACTCGTACGCCTTAGGTACAACTCGTAGGCAAAGCTCCGAGACACTGTACACATTTCTCTCGTGAATTTAACTTCACGAAGGTAGAGAGTAAAGCCCGAGGAGGCTGCTGAAATGGAAATACGTAAGAGACAGAGGCCGACTAACACGACGACCGTTCGTGATAATTGTTATCCCGAAGTACGTTGATGTACATTATACATATATACACATACCTATATACACATACAGATATACACATACAGATATATATATATATATATATATATATATATATATATATATATATATTTATATTAACAAATGTACATACATACTCTTCGATCACCATGAGACGTGGAAATCGTGTACTGCATGTTTTCCTTCCAGTATAAATCTCCTTCGTAAATGGCTTTCCTCTCCTCTCCCTCCCCCTTCTCTCTCTGTCTTTCTCACATTGAACGATACGTTCACTGAAATGACTTTGATAGCACGCTTACGTTTCACTCCAGAGGACTTATGCGCCATGACTTTTCTCTCTTTGATGCGAGGAAATGAAGCTCTTCATCGTAGTACTGAGACTGAAACCTTTAATCTTTTTTTTTTTTGTTTTTTTATTATTATTATTTTTTTATTTTTATTCTTTTTTTTACTCTTTAAACTTCAATCGGCGGATGCTTCTTCCCGATCTTCCTATTACACTTCATCGTCGTATAAAATCTTATATTTATATTTTATTTAATAGATTCGTCCAACGTACATGCATACATACATACATACCTACATACATGCGACGCAACGTTCGAATATACGAAATATTATTAACCGTTACGAATTGTGTGTTCGAATAATATTTACGATAAACGTTGGCACGTCGATAGATATAATCTAACAAATTCTCCTTGGACAAACAAATGATCGCTAAATAATCAGGCTTATTAACGAGCGGAACACCAAACGTAACGCATTGTTATATCGGTTACACATATAACTCATGTGTCGCGTTGTAAATTGATAGTAATAGCATTGAATTGCTTAATAAAATAATTTTGTCGATAACACTTGTGACATACGTTACCATTAGGTATTCCGTTCGATATTTTTTTAATAAACAATCTTGATATAATCCGATTTATTAATGAATTATACCTTCGTAATAATTTATAATATAAATTACATTCACACACACACTTAGACAGAATATTCAATGTGTTCAGTTGTAATAAATACGTATCTTAGAAGTGGTTCAGATTTTCGATATACGTTCGTGTCGATATTTCCACGGCCCTCGCTCCCACCCGCTCATCCCCGTGTACTAACCCCATAAATTTTTAAGATAATGAAACAATCTCGATATAATTAGGTTTATTGACGAGCTAAACCTTCGTAACAAATGATAATAATACCAATTTCCCTGAACTCATATGCTGAATTGCAGTAGCATTAAATTGATCCAAGATTATTTCGATGACTTTTATTGTATAAATATATATATATATATATATATATATATATATATATATATATATATATGTTGGTATCGGATATTGCTGAATATTTTTAAAATAAATAATCTTGACATAATCGGATTCATTAAGGAATTAAACCTTCGTAATAAATTATGATATAAATTTCACATAAACATTATCGAATATGTTCAGTTTGCTTTATCCTTTGCATTATCCTTTAATTGATTCAGACCTTTCGTGTAAATAACTCCGAATAATTTTCTAATGACAAATAAACAAACCGTACGTAAAATGATTGGAGTTCATTGACAAACCTCGTAATATGCTTGTAAAATATAATTTTTAATATTCTTATGCTATATAAAGTCCTCAGTAATCAAATAATTACTGTCTGTTATTAAATATGGCATTTAAATATTGCTGCTTTATCTTATTAGAGTGGGAGGGAGGGAGGGTAGGGGGTAAATATCTTTAAACATTTGCGTCAATATTTTAAGTGAAATATTTTATGAAAATGTCACGAATACGTAGGTAATACAGGTGAAACGACACATGTGACAATTAATTATTTATACTGCCAAAATATTTACGTTGAAATGTATTTTTTCACTGATTAATAAAAATACTGATCGGATTAATCGGTGTTGAAATAAAAAACTAAATAAATAAATAAATAATAAATATAATAATAATAATAACAATAATATTAATAATAATAAAATAAATGTTCAAATAAAGTGCTTAAATAAGTAAATACATAAGTAAATAAATAATAATAATAATAATAATAATAATATTAATAATAATAATAATAATATAAACTTTTAAATAGTGTTTAAATAAATAAATAAATAAGTAAATAACTAAATAGTAATAATAATAATAAAATAGACGTTAAAATGAAAGTTTGAAGTGTCTAAATAAATAAATAAATAAATGAATGAATGAATAAATAAATTATAACAAAAAGAATTAAACGTATTATTCGATTTCATTTTCACGTATCTTCGTCGAACGATCCCAATCGTAAAAGATGACGAATATTAGATCCCGTCAATGGAACCACAGTAACACTGTTTTGGGATAGACAGCTCTGCATGGTTCTGTCCGATCCAACCTTTCGTTCTTGCATTTGAACGAAATCCAAGAAAGGATATGTTAGTAGTGCAAACGAATGGTTTGTATCACCTTCTCGGACATATAAATTCAAGGAGAAAGAAGAAATAGCGAAACCTTTTTCCATAGACATGGATCACAAAAATACACACACACATATATCCACACGAACATACACACGAATAGACACCGAGAGACACATGCGTTACGTTTCTTACGGTTTCTTTTTCTTCACGAGGCCGAGTTATTTCTTGCTTTTGGAAGGGCGAAGAATGAGAATAAGACGAAGAGGATGGAAGAAAGAGAAAGAGATAGAGAAAGAGAATAAAAGCGTTGGAAAGAAAGATGGCACGTTCAGCGGGGGTGGTGTAGGGTGTACTAGAGGGAGGGAGGGAGAGAGGGAGGAATGTAAAGTTTCGCGACGTTTCTACCATGTCCCGAAATAAATGGACCCCTTTGCCCTGGCCCTATATTTATTTTCTTGTTCCTCGTTCACACGCGTATGTATGCTTCCTGTAAAACATTACAATCCTTGTCTAGATTGTACAACCGGCAATGATCTTCTTTTAACAACATTGTTCGGACGACCTATAACCTGTTAAAATATATATAATATATATAGGATAAAATTTATAGCAAAAAAGACAAAGTTGTTTGGTAACTTATAAATTTCATCCTTGACGACCTAATATATCTAGTATTTAGGTCAATTATTAATAAAATAGAAAGAAAGAAAAAAAAATAAAGAACACCTCGTTACGATATACACATAAAGCTAATAAATATTTTCGTTTTAATTTATATGTACCTTTCTCGACCGATATCTTTTAATACATACGTATGTACACAGGATATCTAATACATACATAGGAACATAGATGTAACGTTTTTTTTTTTTGTATCAGATGAAAATATATTTTCTTTTTCTTTGTAGAAAATTAACCCCAGTCATATCCCTGACCAACTTCGAGCTCAATTGAAACAATTTGAGCATCGCATGATTCATGAATAATTTTTTTCTTTTATTTTTTTGCATTCTAATGACAAAATTGAAAAAGCGTCCTTTCAAACCTACTGATTATTATTACCGAGGCTACGAAGAATATACAGTACTTTTTGGAGTCAAAATTATTCATTCCGTATGAATGAGAACCGTTCAAAGTGCCTTTGGGATATAGCGCATCCCAAGTGTACAACTTGAAATTATTTGGAGTGCACAACCAGCAGAGTTTTAAGAACATTCGTCGATGGAGTTTCGTGACTTGGTTTCGTAACTTTGGTATAAATCTGAATAAAAAAAATATATATATTTATTTTCTTCTTCTTCTTTTTTATTTTTCTTTTTTTCGTTTTTCCCACGAGGGATCAACGAACGATGATCGCATAACGTAAAGGATAGTCATGAATGTCAACGAAGACCAAAATTGTAACATGTTAGAGCGACGTTGTCGGTGGTTCGCCACGGAAGCAGTCCCTCGGTGACCATAAATTTATCGCGCCGTAATAATCCAGCTAGCATTAATGTTCCGCACAACGAAACGCGGCGGCGTTGGTCGAGAGTTACACGTTCCGCGGAGTCCGCACTTATTTTCGTTTCGTTTCACGCATATTCACGGTCTAGTTATTTATTTCCTGAGCCACGTTACGTCGTTAGGTACTTTGATAATGGCTAATTTATTTATTACGTTCTATCGTCGGAGGTATGATATCGTATATATATATGTGTACGTGCATGTATGTATACGGTATATGTGTGTAGGGATGAGTGTATTATCGTGTAGAACCTCGAAGATATTCGACGATTAATTTTATACGACAAGTCTGATCGATACGTTAATAATTATCCAGTTGAAATCGAACGAATTCACACACACGTATAACGCTTATATATCGAGTGTACAATATTAATTTTTTTTTTGTTCTCTTTTTTTTCTTCCTTCGCGACAAGTAAAATGTCCAAAAATATTTTCGATCGAACGAGAACGAAAAATTGTCTTTGCAGTCGCATTTAAATTAACTTTACAAATCAAAGATAATTATTGTCGAAGTAACACAACGATGCATTCTCACAGTTATCGTATTACAACAGCTTGGTCCTGGTTACGCATGGTTACACGTGAATGCAACGTCACTCATGAGCACCGGTTAGATCAAGATTTATACTCGAGTGTCAGGAATTTAGTTTGAATCATAGCGATAGTTCGGCTCGCGGCGGATAAGGAAATTCTATCTTACGTCCGTATGTAATATTCTACTTACACGCTTACGTACAATAAGATTTTTCTACGGTGTTATTCATCGACAATTTTACATTGGAACGGATCGTAATTTTGGCGGACGATATACAAAAAACAGAAAGAAAGAAAAAACAGATCGGTTTCGTTAATAAAATTATTAAAAAAGAAAAAAAATTGTTACGGCCGATTCGAACGGTCGTTTTAACGTGACAAAAAATAAAAGCGATAAATCTATTGAATATAAACTCTTGATAATTTTCGACGCGAATATTTTATAAAATTACTATTAAAAAAAAAAAAAGAAAAAAAAATATTTTTTCTATAACTGAGAAGAAAATAAAATAATGTAAAAATAAAAATAAATAAAATGAAATGAAATTAAATTAAGTTGAATAAATAAATTTGTGGTTGTTTTTCCGACTCCTCTCCATCTACGAAAATATGCTATATGTACGAGAAAAGAGATAATACCCTATAGAACGGATAACTCTTGAAAAAAAAAACGAATAAAGAGGAAATAAAGAAAAAAGTGAAAAAAAATTTATTTCCCTGGCAAATTGAAAAAATACACGATACTGTTGACACTCGTAACGGAGTTATTAAATTCAACATCCGTGCCATCATTTTTATTTATTTAACGCGAAAAGAATTTCTCTAACGAATAAACTATTATCGCATTGACGACGCGCGTGAAGTATTACTGCAATTTTCTGATGATATAAAAAATAATTCTTAAACATTATAAAGTTATATATATTATATCTATGAAATTGTTGATGAAGAATGGCGGTCTCTAGAAAGAAAAAATAAAGAAAAGAAAAAATTGAAGACCGAATTATAAAAAGAACAAAAAATATACTGAAAAAGAGACTAAGATTTAGTTTTTTAAAGATACATCTTGTACAATAACAAGTATGTACTGATAATAGTGCAAATAAATTGTCAAATTGACTGATCAACAGAATAATAACAAAAAAATAAAAATACTTCAGAATCGATGACAATCAATCAA
Source organism: Dolichovespula saxonica (assembly GCA_911387935.1). Lineage (NCBI taxonomy): Eukaryota > Metazoa > Arthropoda > Insecta > Hymenoptera > Vespidae > Dolichovespula > Dolichovespula saxonica. The sequence goes on from OU427011.1 coordinate 3,857,237, forward strand.
AACTTGAATTTCGCACTATGTACACGTACATATGTCTGTAAAATACTGTATACATTATAACTATACGATTATTAAAATATATATATATATAAAAGAAGAAAAGAGAAGGACAAATTAATGACAATAAAATCAAAATTGCAAGAGTAATAATCAGAATCACACACGTGATTCTGATAGAAAAAAGAACTTAAATAAAATGTCCGATTCGATGGTCGATAAAATAGTAAAAAAGAAAAAAAAAACAAAAAAGAGTAATATCAGTTTTCTCATGACAATACTACTTTGTTTTTATAATTGTAAATGAATCCGAATAAAATAATCCAATTAGCGGGTCGGGAGAATAAATCAAAAAAAAAAAAAAATGAAGAAGAAGAAAAGAAAAAAAAGAAAAGGATTTACACGATACCTGGTAAAATCTGTATTTCAAAGGAAATTTCACTAACGATTTAACAACCAACAACCGCGATGTCTTAAAGTAGAAAGACCGTATCGTATACGTATTCGTAACAAAGAGACATCGGCATTATTGTCCTCTTAACATGAATCACGCGTTCTTTCGACGGAAGGAGGTGGTACTGCGTTGATACCCGGTGGATTACACGCGCGCGATAAATTATGGTCGCCGAGGGACTGCTTTCCGTGCTGTGCTGCTTTCGATGGCGGATGGCGACGGGCGTAACGTGACTGAGTGAGCGAGTGAGTGAATAAGAGGGAGAGAGAGAAAGAGAGAGAGAGAGAGAGAGAGAGAGAGAGAGAGAGAGAGTCGAAGTTCCGAAACAGGGCTGGCTACAAGTCGAGCTCATGTTGCGCAACGACGACGAGGGAAAACGTCACAGTACTGTATTAACCTCGACGTAGGATAATTCGATTCCACGTTAACGTCGTTATTTGGGCCGGTCACATTGTTCGTTAAGTACGAAAGAGAATGAAAGAATGAGAAAAAAGAGAAAAGGGGGAGAAAAAGAGAGAGAAAGAGAGAGAGAGAGAGAGGGTGAGAGAGAAAGGGGAGACAATGGGACAATTTTTCAAACGGGAGGGGGTAGAGAAAAAAGACATTAAAAAATTGGCCATTGTATTCGACGATCGATCACTGTTCTTACTTATTCTCCTTTTAACGAAAGAAGAGAAAAAAATATGAGAAAAAAATAGAAGAGAGAAAAAAGATAAGAAATCGATACCTCGTTTTATTTTTATTATATATATTATATATACATGTATAAATAAATACTCGGAGGTAAATTTTGTATTTAACTTCCATCGAGTTTGTTATCGGTTATATATAGATTTTATCTATTAACTCATAATTTATGTGGAAAGATTTGATCTATAGAAATTTTTAGTTTCTTTTTTCTTTTCTTTTTCTTTTTTTCTTCTGCGACATTTTTAAAGGATACGATGGAATTAAGCGAATGGAGAATGACGGATGAGATTGGATGAGATGACGAATATGATCAGCGAAAAAACAAAAATCTATGATGACGTTGCGGTAAAGCGTTTAAACAATCCGGTATAATGTTTACGAAAAAGAATAACGATGGACCTATACAAAATATCATGTCAATCGTGACGATCTACGATGAAAAAAAAACATACAACGAATAAAAATGTATATATACCTTCGAAATAACGTCATTGTAAACAAAACCGAGAAAAAAAGACTATTTTCGTTCATATATCGAACACCCTATATACAGTACATACGTATCTAGTATTCGTTTCATACTCCTTTTGCTTTTATTTGTACATTCGTATTTGTATATGTATGTACATACATATTATACATAACGTTTTAACGAAAACTATTTGTGACGTGTGACCTGATAAAAAGACGCTAAAACAACCTGAAAACGATGTCTCGTGAAAACGAACGAGTTTAACAAAGTTGCATATCCGACGATTTCGTAGTCGTATTGCTGTCAAGTTCGTTTCGTTTCGTATAATTGTCATTTGTTAAGTCGATAATTCTTCGACGGGACCTAAAACGATTTTGATGATAAAAGAAATGACAATGACGATGACGTCCTTGAAATTGAAACGACTCGGTCTCCTATCCCGTAGATATAATTTATATTTTTTGATATTTCGAGTGATATCGACCGATAACGATTATTGATTATTAAAAAGTAAACAACAGACTTTTTTGTTGACCTGTTTACGATCTTGAAATTAGATAATTTATCTTGTAATATAGAAATTTAATGCTCTTGAAAATTTTATTTTGCTTCTTCTTCAAATCACGATTTTATTGAGAGAATTAGTATAAAAAAAAAAATGTTGATCTTTTTCTGAATAAAGTGCATTAACGTTGCATTTAAAGATTATGCTTATGATCAATGCGATTTTTTTATGTTCTTACGAAGTAAACTTGGTTGATTATAAGGATAGTGGATTTTCATTCATTGCATTAATAAATTTAATAACGTTAAAGATCGTTATAAAATCGATCATTGAAAAATTCTTCGATGAAGAACAACAATCAAAAGAACGTTATTAGCAAATAATTCATAAAACGATTCCTGGTGATAAACAGACCAGGCACAATGTCGAATAAAATTAATCCAATCCTCGAAACTTACGTCATCAGGCGTGGTCCAATCGAATTAAAAAACGTAGGAGACGTTTCGAGCGGCAATAATAATAATAATAATAATAATAATAATAATAATAATAATAATAATAATAATAATAATAATAATAATAATAATAATAATAATAAAAATAATAATAATATTAGAAATAATAAAATTCAGATAAACCGTAACACGAGCATCTCCCTTACGAAATATTTGTCTTTCGATGAAAATTGTTCGAAATTTTTTAATTGAAAGGTTTGAAGATATTTTTAAAGAAAAATTTGCAAAATTTTTGACGACAAATTTTAATATTTTTAAGGAAAAATTTGTAGAAGTTTTTAAGGAAAAGAGAAGAAATTGTTAAGGAAAAATTTGAAGAAATTATTAAAGATAAATTTGAAGAAATTTTTAAGGAAAATGGTGCAAGCCGAAGATATAATGCCGACGATATAAAGATAATGGCGTCGGGTGTATATCGAAACAAGACAAGCAAATTCGATGTTCAACATTTTTGTAATTTATGTGTCATTTATTTCGAAGTTTAAAACGAGCAAAGGAAATTTTTCTTTTTTCTCTTTATTTTCAAAACCTTTGTGTTTTTGTTATGGAAATCTAAAATAATTATTTAGTTTTATCTTAATATTATAACTCATCGTATATACTTTTATAAATATATATATATATATATATATATATATATATATTTTAATTGATTGATACATTATAAATTATGAATACATTTTTTAATTGATAAATACATTATCAATTTAATCAATTTATTGATAATGTATCAATGATAATGTATCGAAGCTTTTAAAAGAAAGAATGGAGGCAATCGCGCTCGCGGAGTTACCCTAAGTGAGAATTATTAGTTTTGCGAAAGAACACTTTGTAATTGTAATCGATTTTTTCATTACACTGTTGGTGTTACCTTGTTTAATCAGATATTCAATAGTGTTACGAGACGTAATATCTTTTGGCCGTCCCTGTATGAATAGCAACGCATCGTAATTTAAATGATCTCTATTAAAGAAAGTGAATTTTGTTCGTAACGAAAGGTGATTTTTTCTTCTACATATCTTTCACGATTTACCAGGTTGCAAAATAAGATCGAAAAATTAAACAATCGAATATTCAAGGATCGATTGTACTTCATTAAAACGAATTAGAGATGCAAGTACCGATGTCGATAAAGTCTTTCGTGGAACATTATGATAATTTAATAATCGTTTTACTATTATCACGTGTTTTCTTTCACGTAATTAAAATTCGAGAATAAATTTTTCTTTCGTTTTCCTTAACCCTTATATATTCACTTGATTATTTTAACGAATAAATCTGCGTAATATACCTGTCGTTAAAATTTCAGAATTTCTAAAGCGTTTTTTCGTAAGAAAAGTTTATGAAACGCTGACGTAATACATACATCTATATATGCATATACATGATTTACATATAACCACCATTCCCACCCACCTTTCATAATTTCACGAAGTTTGCGGATTGTTGATTTGTCCGATAATGTAACTCGGATGTGAGTCGAAAACGAGAAAAATATTAGAATATAGTTTCTAATTGTTATTATTATTATTATTATTATTATTATTATTGATGAATTTGTTTTAAAAAGAAAAACTCTTATATATGACAAATATTAAATATTTAAATTGCTGTATAAAATCTTCTGTATGTTAGCTTTTCAGCGTGAAAGTTGATATGTCTCGTCCCATTGGATATAACATATATATATATATATATATATATATATATATATATATATATATATATATATATATATATATATTAAGCAAAGAGGAGAGCAACGATGTAGAATATAATACATTAGCATACTTATCACGTGTGCAGGACCAAAATGTGTATGACTTATGATAATTCCTTTTTCTCCGACCAGCGGAGAATTATTCCAGAAAATTTTGAGATTGTTCATATTGCGAGGGGAATGCTTTTGTCTGTGACCAAAAAAAAAGAAAATAGAAGAAAAAAATCAATAATCACGAAAACATCCAAATCGATTTGTTTTGCACCTAAATCCCATTTTCGCCAAGGCAGGTTACACTTTTCTCGAGATGTTCATCATTGAGCGAACCCCATTTCACGTGTTCTTCGGTACACCCATAAAGAAGAAGGATGTGTCTCGTGGAACGACAAGTAGGAAAAAGGAGAGAAAAGAAAAGAATAGAAAAAAAAAACAAACGTACTAGTGTACGAATGAGCGAACGAACAAGAAAAAGGAGGAAAGTAAAATGAAAAACAAAAAAGGAAAAATAAAACGAAACAAAGAAAACAAAAAAGAAAGAACGAAAAAACATCCCGGCAAGTTTTTCGTGAATACTCGCTAGTTTCTCGAATAGAGCATGTAGGGTTCACAATAATGACGCTCCCTTTAATCTCGCTGTCGTTTGCAGAGAACGCTCGATCGCGTTCTACCGATCGAGCCTGTTTCAATGGTGCTTTACGGCAAGAAGCACGATGAGAAGGATGACAACTATGAGAGAAGGTTCTCTCTCTCTCTCTCTCTCTCTCTCTCTCTCTCTCTGTGTGTGTATACCCACTAACCGAGATGGCTATATCAAAAACTTCGATCACCGGCAAATGGGATCGAGAATGGGTGTGTCTCGATAGGTAGAACGCGTTATAACGAGAAAGAAAAAGATAGATAGATGGATAGAGAGAAAGAGAGAGAGAGAGAGAGAGAGTTGGGATGACCCAGACGAACGCTATAGTTCGCTCAAACTTTTAGCAATCTATCTTAGAAACTCTTTACGGATCTTCTATGCTTTACTATAGAGATTCTACACACATACATTTATAGTGAATATATATATATATATATATATATATATATATATGTATGTATGTATGTATGTATGTTACATATACATGTTTGACGTATATGTATACGTATTATACGTGAGTATTTCTGCACATATAGGCCATATATATATGTATACATATATTGGTGACCGATGCGTAAATGCAAATGGTGGGCACGTATTCGTGTGCGTTAGTGTGTAATGAGAGAACCGCGAAGTTGTGCACTTCCTCGCTCGTAGATTTTAATAATGTGCTATGTCGAGCACGACCCTGTTACGACGCATTAACCAGGACTCGAAACTTCTTCCCGTTACGAGTTCCGTTCTCGCCGTACGTGACGTCGAAATTTTCATAAAGGATTTCACGATGAAAGAAGTACATACGTGAAATATACATATATGTGTGGATGTGTGTGCGTGCGTGTGTATATATATATACATATGTATAAAAGTGACAGAGTGCGTACCTAATTTGAAAACCTTATTTGTCGTATAGCGCGTCGGAGTAGATTATTCTACGCGAGTTATTCAACGAGCTTTTTTCACGCGTAAACAAATTTCTTTGTTTTTTCTAAATGGAAAAACAAGAAAAGGAAATCTATCGTGAGTAACTTTTTAATTTGCATTTATTATGTTTATTTCTTTTCTATCTTTTTTTTCTTTTCGTTCAACTCTCTAACTATGACTGATTACTTGTACAAATGGACTGTCATATCGAGAACATATCGAGAACTCGTTATCATAATTATCAATAATGTTTGATTATCCGTACGATCGTTTCTTTCCTTCGCAAAATTATTATCAACTAAATTATCAAAAATAAATATTGAAGATGTAGGTACGTTCACGTTGCATTACTATACGTTCTCTTTCTTTGTTCGGAAAAAAATAAAAAAAAAAATAAAGAAATAAAGAAAAGAATATTTAACGTACTTTCGAAGAAAACGAAAAAAAAAAGAAAAAAATACGTAAGTAAAAGTACGGGGTCTTAACCGTTAATTCTCTTATATTCCTTTCCATACTGCTTTTCTACGATAGTTTTTGTGAGACAGGCTAAGCCACTTGGAGTCTAGCATACGCGGAACAACCATAATGGAAACCGACCGAAAACCATCGCGTTCTGAATTTGAAGCTGCGTTTACGATTACCTGAGCGTGCAAGTTTTTCGGATAAGAGAAAGGTAAGAATAAAAATAAAAATAAAAAAAAAAAACGAAAAATAGATGGGGGAGAGAGAGAGAGAGAGAGAGAGAGAGAGAGAGAGAGAATTACAGAGAAAAGAAAGAGAAGAAAAGAAGAAAGCTGGAAGCCAAAACCGTTGCCAGACTCATGGCAATTTTCACTCGGTGCTATTCGGCTTGCCGCAAAAATGAATTCCGCAAAAGCAGCAAACGCGTAAAAGGAAGAAAAAGAAGAGAAAGAGAGAGAGAGAGAACGAGAAAAAAAGAATTTAAAAAAAGAACAAAAAAAAGAGTAGCTTGACGAAGCACTGAAACGAATATATGTGCGTACGGTATAGTATGCTATACGTAGGTGGTATATACCCAACGGTAGTATAGATTTCTAGGGCATGTCGAAAATTTGTTACAAAAATTGACGATGAATTCGTTTCGCTTGTCAATCGGAGTTGCCTTCAGTTGCGTCGAATCAGTCAAGTGAACTTCTATTTTCGTTCACTTCAAAAGTATCAAAGTGCTTTTTTGGCGGATACATCAGATACGCCGAATTGTTTAACTTTGTTTCGTTATTTTTTGTTATTGTTATTGTTATTGTTATTATTATTATTATTATTATTATCATTATTATTATTATTACGATTATTGTAACGTGTTTCGAACGTATTTGTATTCGTTTGAAAATTACCGTCAGAATTTAATTTACGTTCCATTATATTTTATTAATTAATCACATAGTATATCTCGTTACAAGTTGTTCCATCGATCATTGAAAAAAAAATCTCTCCATAATTATTTTTTTAAATTCGTACGAATTATTAATTTGAATAATACAACATACATAGGATCGTTCAGTTCTATATTTAAAATTGATATTTTTATTGTATAAATATGGATTTAAATCGTTTTTATTCCCATTAAAATTTATATTCAAACTTATATACTATGTTTCAATTACATTTAATGTCAGTCGTAAATATAACAAATTCGTAAGAATGAAAAATTTCAAATTTTCTTTTTTTACGAAAATTATTTCAAATGTGTTAAATAAACACAGTTTTTTCTTCATCGTAAAGTTAAGTGAACTAATCATTTAAACAGTATATACAAGGTTTTTTCTCTTCTTTGAAATATTTATAGAAGTGACAAATATGATAAAAACAATCGATAAGTCTAATATAAAAGTCGAAACTAATATCAAACTCTTCGTACCCATTTCTAAATTAGAAAGAAATTAAATTTAAGTTCAATTATATATGTGTGTGTGTGTGTGTGTGTATCTACCGCACATTTCAATTACACTTAAAGCCGAAAATAATTATTATCATTATAATATCGCGTAACTGATCGTAATTTGTTATTCTTTTCTTTCTTTAAATTTCATCGAAATCAATATTCACAATTCAATATATTATACTATCACTGAACGATATTAAAAAAAAAAAAAGGAATTCAAGCACGAATTGATTTAAATACAGGTCAGAGGAAGAAACAATCAAATTTAAAGTCAAAAATAATATCGTCTATCGTATATCGAATAACGAAATAATAATATTGATAAAATTTTCCTCGATTAAATACAAAATTGAAAATATTATTACCAATCTATCGATAACGTGAACCTACGTCCTATTATATCGCAACATTGATATTCCTTTTCGTAATCTAAATGTAATTGAATTTAAAAAGTCGAGTTTCGTTTAAAGAGTATCCAAAGAAGAAGAAGAGAATTCAAAAAAAAAAAAGAAAAAAAAGGTTGAAAGTTAGTCGAGTAGGAACGACGATAATAATATATTTTCTCTGCTAGAAGAATCTTTTCCTATCCCATTTTCTTGATATTAAAACGGAAGGAAAATTCAACTGTTAAAATGGGATCGTAAAAATCAACGACGTCCAGACTCTCTCTCTTTCTCTCTCTCTCTCTCTCTCTCTCTCTCTCTCTCTCTCTCTTTCTCTCTCTCTTTTCGTAATGCCGACGCGGCATTAGAGCTCTTTGAAAACGTACCGCTTTTTTCCCGCGGAAGGCAATCAAGCTTTCACGGTAATGAGATTCCAAACGAGCAAGTCGTTTTCCAATTGGTACGAACGTGTTTGCCCGAATCTTAGCTTCGATCGGTATTTTTCAGAAAGCCAATCGGAAGAACGAACGATCGCAATCAAGTGGATCGTAGTGGTTAAAATTCTACGACAATGAAGTACGTACACACGTCTCTACGTGAATGAAGAACGTCGATGTTATTCGATACGTACGGAGAATCACGATATGAAAATAATTAATCGTCGTTATTTTTCTTCATTTAATGCAATCTCGTAATCCGTTATTTTTTAACGATTGAACGAGAACGAGTCTCTCTCTAATTGAGAAGATTAAAATTTCATTAATAATTGCCGACCGATGAACAACGATGAGTAATGATTAACAATAAATCTAATAACTTCATTTCTGTTAAATCAGTTGTGATATCATTTTCGAGAGAGAAATTTAGAGACAGTGATATGAGAAACAAAATATAAAAATATAAAAAAAAATATGTACATATAAACATATATATATATAAATGAAAACATCCGATATATTCATCCTGATCTGACGATAATCGTAAGAGGAAAGAAGAAAAAAAAAAGAATGTAATATTTATAGGAATTTCAGGTATTCATAAGGGTACATTTAAAATTGATGGTTTACGAGAAATCTCGAATAAGTGTGTATATAGAATGGACAGTGAGATATGGAGTCGGGTAAAATGGAGCAGACAATTCAAT